>JACCPG010003965.1:0-15515 GCA_016069955.1 Drepana arcuata
TCCAGACATGTTTGTGCACTTTGTATAAATCTTGCGATCTCTCGCCGATGTATGAAGCTTTATTCACTTTGATTTCCTTCACTGTAAAGCTCGTGTTGTGATAAATCACTGTACCTTAGTTCAGAATATTAAGTATTAGTATTGACGATACCAATTAGTTTCCTCATTGGCATAGTCAACCAAGATTAGCCTATATATGTAGATCTAAAAGCCTATACTTATAGCCTTATTAGCCTTACTATGTACCCTCTTTCTACTAGAGATAGGTACCTATATTTAGGTGCCAACGTGACAGATAGCGAGTCCATCGCCGTAACTCAAGCACGACTGTATGTACTGGCTTTGAATTTTCTTCTCAGACATATGCAGGTTTCCTCCCGACGATGTTTTCCTTCACCTTAAAGCGTGAGGTGTACTCACTGGTCATAAAAAACTCATCAGTACTTTCGGGATTCGAACTTTAAAACTTTACATTGCAGACAACTCGAACCACTCAAGCACGAAGCTTAGATTATAGAATCTAAGCTTATTTTATCTCAACAGATAAATGTATACAATTTGTTGTTGGTATAGCTTAAGCTTAATAACAAGGTTAAAGCTTAAGACGCGTCTGTACCTGTTTACTCCTAGTGGGAGCCAGAAGTGGAGATGTGTTCGTGAAAGCCATGCCTATTAGCCCTTTGTCGGCTGCCTTCCTGGACCACCAGCCAGCAATGCCATTGTGGTTCGATCCTGAAATAAAATACCAATCCACATCGAGTAACCTTTCTCCAATAGATACAATCCAAGAACTACTTGTTGAAATCTTATATGTTAATGAGTCTCATACTGTATATTATATATATATATCCTCACGCCTTCCCACAAGGGTCCCCGAAGGGGTAGGCAGAGGTGTATAGGTAATACCCACACACCCACTTTCCGCCAGAGGTGCCAACGTGACAGATGGCGAGTCCATCGCCGTTACTCAAGCACGACTATACATACGCCTTTGATTCAAAGGCGACGAAGGCGAAGAGATTTCTTCGCAGACGTATGCAGGTTTCCTCTCGATGATTTCCTTCACCGTAAAGCTCGTGGTGTGACTAATCACTGTACTTACGTTCAGAAAAACTCATTGGTACAGTCAGGATTCGAACTTGCGACCTTTGCGTCGCAGGCAACTGCTCGAACTACTCGGCCACCACGGCTCTTACTGTATATTAGATATAATAATATATCCTCACGCCTCCCCACAAGGGTCCCCAAAAGGGTAGGCAGAGATAGAGTGAGTAGAGAGGTTTGTAGGTAGTACTCACACACCCACTTTCAACCAGAGATATATTTCAGGTGCCCACGTGATATCTGTGAATTTCTTCTCACATGAGTGCACATGCTACAATTAATAGACTCGGGTCATACTCCCCGCATTCCGCGATCCCCTTGACTAGAAATGGGGCGCGTCTTCTTGGATGGCACTATCTATACTTAAATTACTTTCCCATTAGCATAATATATATGACGTCCTATGAACCCTCTATAAAAACTCAAAACTATTTAACTTATTGTCATCAGAATGCTCACCTCTAACACTGACCCATCCAACACCAGTTTCTTTGGCTTTCCTGATGGCAATATCCATGGCGAAGTGGCTGACAGTAGCCCCCAGAACATTGTTGGCATCTACCCAGGCTGTCGATGCACTCTCCTTCAGTATCTTGGGCTCGTTGCCAGGGACGCAGGCTCCGCTTAAAATGTCATTCACGTACATTTCTGCAAAATGATTTTTTAAATAATAATACCACATGTTTTAGCTGAGCATGTTTGAAGCGGCTCATGAATGTGGAGGTGTGCGGCAGAGAACTATGCCGCTCTGCTCTCTCTATCTACTCTGTGAGGAAATCGGCGTGAATGTGCCATCCAGCCATTGACCTCTGTGCTTAATGTTTCATCGAATTCCGCTCAGTACTATTTGCCTGAAATTGCTGAGCTATATGATAACGTTATCTCATGCACACATTTGTGAGGGACTTGGCGAGATGATAAGTATGAATGATTCTGACGCTCGAGTGGACATTGGTAAGTTCCTCACCCAGCCTGTTGAGTCCGTGACTAGGGTGTCCCAGCCTGTCTGCCTGCAACAGCAGTTCAGCTTGCTGCTCCGCTGCCCTCGCAGCGGTCCCGACCGCCTTCAGACAATCCGTCATGAACCTCAGAACTTCACTAGTGGCTACCTTGCCCATTTTGCTTCTGGAATTAAATGGTGTTATTATTAATAGCGATATTCTCTGAATAGACTACGTTAAGTTGCACATACATTTAATATAATCTCGATAAATTTACCGAGTACGAAATAATTATTTTGAGTCTTTTACCTAATGAACGATATGTCTGGGAGCAGAGGAAATCCACCACAGAACAAACTTATCGGATTTTTTTTACCACTGGGCTGTCAAACAAGAATGCAGCCCATCTGATGGTAAGCGGTAAACGTCGCCTATGTACGCGTGCAAGACCAGGGACATTACTCGCGCGTTGCCAACCCTGCAGAAATCTTTTCGAACACTTCTTGAAGAACTCCATGCTGTACTCTCCAAGGAAAACCTCAACGGGGAGCTCATTCCACAGTCTGAGTGTTCTCGGAATGATAATAAAGTATGTTAAAACTCTGAAGAGACTGATAAATATGATGTGAAAGTCTAGAGAGGACTCTCTCTCTGTCTATGCATTCAGCATAATATATGTCAAGTGCAATCAATGGAGCTATGCAACGTATAGCTTATGAACAGCCTTCGTGAAGTCACCTTCCCAGACTGACCTCGAGCAAGGTTGTTTAACTTTGCGCCTTGATATGCGCGATAGTGTCATGACCTGGCTTATCGCATCTGCGAGGGCTGGGCTGTGTTGCGCAAATCAAATAAAAAAATATATAAACTAAATTCCACCAATTACATCATATTATGTAAATTTTATGACCAATACATAGCCAAGTAGAACAAGGAAGGAAGCTCTGAATCTAAAAAAACATGATCCAGTTATTCATCAAGTTGTTTGGATTTGTATTAACTTCATCGAATTTAAAGTTTATTATTTTAATTTAAATTTATTATTAAAGTCTTGGTCGAGTGGTTGCAAGATATTATATATATATATATATATATATATATATATATATATATATATATATATATATCCTCACGCCTTCCCATAAGTTCCCGAAGGGGTAGGCAGGGTGTATAGGTAATACCCACACACCCACTTTCCGCCAGAGGTATATTAGGTGCCAACGTGACAGATGGCGAGTCCATCGCCGTTACTCCAGCACGACTATACATACGCCTTTGAATTTCTTCTCAGACGTATGCAGGTTTCCTCTCGATGTTTTCCTTCACTGTTCAGCTCGTGGTGTGACTAATCACTGTACTTAAGTTCAGAAAAACTCATTGGTACAGTCGGGGTTCGAACTTGCGACCTTTGCGTCGCAAGCAACTGCTCGAACCACTCGGCCACCACGGCTTTTTTTTTGGTTGCAAGATTGCAAGTTCAAATCCGGTTGTACTCGTAATGTGACTTAATTAGTCCCAGTACACACAGTACAGTAACACAATGATTGCGACTTCGAGTCCCGAATGTACCAATAATTATTTCTGAACATAAGTATGTACTCTGATTTGCCACACTACGCTAGCTTTACGGTGAAGGAAAACAAGGAGAGGAAGCCCGCATACTTTTAAGAAGTTCAAAGATGTATGTATAGTGCTTGAGAAAAGCGTGCTTGGCTTGGACTCGCAATCTGCGCTCTACCTATCTATATATATGCATATTGATACATATGTATAATTCCTCCGAACTTACTGTAGACCGACGTCATAATGTATTTTTTACGTTGGTGTACTTGGGTGGATCTCAACTTGTTCCCACAATATTTAAACATTGATAAAAGAGTTAGTTAGCCCTTTTCAAGAACCGAATTCGCGAATTGTTTACTCTGTAAACAACTAGTGATAATGCTGATTTAATATTATATACGTATGTGCTGCCATCTGTTGTCAATTAGCGAACTCTACACAGAAAATTGCACCAAACGTTTAATTGCCTGGAACGTGGAAAGAAGGATATTTCGTAGGTACATATTATGTTTAAAAATACTCATACGGGGAATTCTGACTCATTAATGTTATATGACATTTATGACTTATCATCTAACATGTAAGTGTAATGACCTCACTTAATATTCAAGAATATTAAATTGCTAGTCGAATACCTACATTTATTAAAAGAAAAACATTAGGATCACAGACATAATTATTGATAACACAAAAGAGTACTATAAAAATAATAATATATCCTCACGCCTTCCCACAAGGGTCCCCGAAGGGGTAGGCAGAGGTGTATAGGTAATACCCACACACCCACTAATTGTTACTAATTGAACTTAATAGAACAAAATGCAACATATTACTGAAGTGTTAAGTATTTAATATTTTAAAACTACGATTTAAAACAATAGGAGGTAAACAAACACTGTGGTTGACCTTGAATCGAAATTATTGTGCGTATGTAGAGTCGTCAGTAACACGTAATGCCAAGCAAAACAGTGCTCTATTACTAAGAAACCTAATGCATATTTCCTTCGACACTAACCTTTCTTATTAATCATTAAGTGACACTTACCTTTTTTTTATTTATAAAACTTGAAATTCGAACTTGTTGGATTTGAAATTGACAGCGCGCGTGCGTTCTTCACAGCACTGTGAAATAAACTGACGTTAAATTTAATACTGTTCGGTAAGATAATTCCGCAATATGTGGTACTATAGATCTTTTTCAGGTAGGTATCAACCCAGTACTTTAGTTAGACAGTCGTTGACCGATAAATTAATGACCCTACTGTAAACGGAAAGCTAATTGTAACAAAACGACGTCCAACGAAAGGACCGGCAAGATCTCGCGCTAGTATTTCTCATATTCAATGACTAGCTGTGCCCGCGACTTCGTCCGCGTGGGATAGCGACTTCGGGCAGCATTTTTTGGATATATATTTTGTTTTATGTTGGATATGTTAAGTGAAGCTTACCACAATAGATAATTAAAAACCACATCTAAATCGGATAAGCCGTTTCTCATATAAGCGTGCACAAACGCACAGACAAACAGCTATACAGACAAACAGATAAAAAATCTAACAATCATTGTTTTGGGTGCTATTTGCGCTGATAAAGGTCGCAATAATATTTTTTCTCATATACCTCTAATTTACAGACAGCTATACGTAACATTTTTATATAGATATAGTATATTGATTGATAGGAAGCCACCAATCCACCATCGTTCTTTTTTTGAAATATTTTAATGTAAAACACTTGTCATTTGTAAGCGCGAATAAAAAGATGGCCGTAAAAGTGTGGTGAAACAAAGTAGCGAAGTCACTGCGACGAGAATGTTAACGATCCCTTAATTGCTAGATATAAGTCGTTATAATTATCCTTGACATGGTTACGTTTCGTCACTTGACCTGGAAGATTACCTATGCGTACCTACAAACCTGTATCGGTTCACCAGATACTCGATGATGAGTTTGCTTTTCTGCGTAAAGTAATTCTTCGTGGACAAATAGTAGCGGCTATTCTATAGGGTAGGCACGTGAGTGTGGACATGTAGGATGGTACGTACCACATAATTACGTATATGTAATATTCAGGTACCTCAGATCAATAAAATAAAGTGCAGCAGGTGAATTTTGTAATGTTCCAAGAAGCCGTTTATGACCATTATGTACTGACCTTGGAATATTTTCCTCGAATAAAACATTTAATGTAGGTGAAGATAATGAGGTATGTATGTACAGAAGTCTAGAGAAAACTGGCGCTCTGTTCTCTCTGCCTATCCCCGTTAGGGACTCGGCGTGAGGATACGTATGTATGTATAAATAAAAAGGTGATTATGTGTAGTACATATTTGATTATGTATAATACATATATGTATATACAAATATTGTATAAATTATTATATAATTGATAATTAATACATAGGTATGGGTGGATGAGGCGAAGGAGGTTTGCCAGTAAGTCTCGAAAGAAGTTGCACTCTACTTTATCCGCTTACTCCATCAGGGACTCGGCATGATGATAGATAGATACATAATCATGTCTTCCTCTGTGTAACCGCCCCTTTCCAACGTCTTTATGTCCCTTCACAGATGACACTTAAAACTTACTAAAGCAATATCGACGTGTTTTATTATCTGTGCGAAACAAATAATCACCCAAAAAGGTTTTTTCTCACTCAACTCTTGAAAAAAATGTAATAACTATTGTATATAACAACACCATAACATTAGGCACATCTGGCGCACAGATATTCGCCATGTGTCGTGTTTGATATGTCGTATTCGTATTCAAAATTATATAAGCTAAAAATAACCTGTATGAATTAACCTTGGCATCTAAATTGAGCTTCCTAACGTTTCTTAATCTTAATATCGATGGGGATTTGTGTAGTTGGCGTTGTCAGCTGAACTGGGGCCCTATTGTGATGTCAAGCGAAATACGTATGTGACGTCTGTATAGCTGTCTCTGAAAATATACATATTGTGTAGCATAGTAAATGCGCCAATCATTATTTTGCTCTGAACAGTACATCAGGCGCTTATTTGGGAAAGAACAATCACTACTGATAAGGAAGCAGCTACACAATTCACTCATTTGAAACCGAAAAATCTAGCCATAGTTATCTTTAACATCTGAGGCAACATATACTTGCTCTGCCCTGCTGTTTGACACGCGTAAATTTGTCGTTATTTTGGCCAATATGACTGTGTCATTAGGACGTTATGATATTTATATTTTACATTTTTCAAATTTTATTAAAATCAAATCAAAAGTTTTTGCATGAAATTGTTCCACACATTCTCCCAAGGACTCGTTCCAATTCATACTAATGAGTTTTTCTGAACTTAAGTGCAGTGGCAGTCTCGCCACTAACGGAATCCTGAATACCTTTGAAAAGAAATTCAAAGGCCCGTTAGTCGTGCGTGAGTAACGACTATGGTCTCGCCATCTATTACGTTTGCACCTAAAATATGTTTCTGGCGGACGTGTGGGTACTATCTACTCACTTCTGCCTTCCCCTTCGGGGACCCTTGTGGGAAGGTGTGATATAATATGACGTGCACCTACAAATAGTGCCATCCACGAAGACACGCCCAGACAATTTCTAGTCGAGGGGGTCGCGGGATGGGTTGCGTATGACCCGAGTCCATTAATTGTGGTGTGCGTGTGCACTCATAGGTAATCATTGTGTACCCACAATACTCAAACATTTGTGGAAGGTTGCACATTAATAAAAACTATAAACTATAGGGAAGAATAGTGGGCGCGTCTTCGCGGATGGCACTATGTATTACTGTGCTCACGTCAGCATTAATATCAGTAACATAAGGTCAAGGCAATATTCATGATAAGACTTTATATAAATTATTTGACTTGTAAGATAATTAAAAATAAGATTACCTACCATAGTTACAGTTGCGAGCAAAAGTTAGAGTCGGAAAATTGTATCACTAGGTACTGTTCCGTATACTCGGAGCCACTCTCTAAGCTAGCTATTTCACACTGCGTTAGAGTAAATTGTTAGATAATATTTTTGTGTTAAGCCCTAGCTCGCGAAGCAGCAACAATCTAAGCCGAGGTTCGCACCTCCAGGACCTTTTGCCGTGTATTGCTTAGCACCAAAAAAGTGGCTCCAGAAACATTGCGAAACTAGCCAAGCGAAGATTGGGGCTTACTTCCGCTGGAGGCTGATATTTTTGTGAATATTTGAACATAAGTCTTGGCTGTTCATGTATTGTATTTATTTGAGAAACTGTGCCTATCCCGACTGTACCAATGAGTTTTTCTGAACTTAAGTACAGTTATTAGTCACACCACGTGCTTTACGGTGAAGGAAAACATCGTGAGGAAACCTGCATACGTCTGAGAAGAAATTCAAAAGGCGTATGTATAGTCGTGCTTGAGTAACGGCGATGGACTCGCCATCTGTCACGTTGGCACCTAATATACCTCTGGCGGGAAGTGGATGTGTGGGTAATACCTATACACCTCTGCCTACCCCTTCGGGGACCCTTGTGGGAAGGCGTGAGGATATAAATAAAAAAAAGAAAAAGTATACTGTAATACTGTACTGACTGTAATATGTTCTGTTAGCGACCATTTGGTAGTGAGCCATACGAAACATGATAATATTTCTGACTGTTATCGCTTTATTTACACGTTGTCACACGCACAGTAATTGAGATATCAAACAATATTATTGCTCGCGAGTGTAAGATCCACAGTTATCTCGTGTAAGATTCAGGGAAATTTTCCAATATTTAATGCTTAGTTTGACTTGTGTTGGCGACGACATGTGACAGCGTGGGTCCGTTAATTCATTAAAAGTACTAATTGTATATTTTTATGAGTAAGTTAAAATACATATATATATGTATTTTAATATTATTATTAGATACTTTTTTAGATTTTAATATTATTATTTAATACTTTTATTAATAGAGCCGTGGTGGCCGAGTGGTTCGAGCAGTTGCCTGCGACGCAAAGGTCGCAAGTTCGAATCCCGCCTGTACCAATGAGTTTTTCTGAACTTAAGTACAGTGATTAGTCACACCACGAGCTTTACGGTGAAGGAAAACATCGAGAGGAAACCTGCATACGTCTGAGAAATTCAAAGGCGTATGTATAGTCGTGCTTGAGTAACGGCGATGGACTCGCCATCTGTCACGTTGGCACCTTAATATACCTCTGGCGGAAAGTGGGTGTGTGGGTATTACCTATACACCTCTGCCTACCCCTTCGGGGACCCTTGTGGGAAGGCGTGAGGATATAATAATAATATTATTATATATTTTAATATTATGTATATATATATATATATATATATATATACACATAATCTTTTTACATTGATGTAAGTAAATATTGTCATACATTTAAATATTATCTTAGATCAAACTTGTATTTAAATTGTGTTTGTTCGTTTCTACGTTTTATTAGAAAAAAGAATTTCAATTTGAAGTACGCATTTGTACGCAATATCTCATCGTTGTTTATTCTACAATCTATGGGTAATACCACAAATATGTTAAATTAATTTCTCTGTGGTACTTTCACAGAAGTATGATTTTCTTGGTCAGTAACTTGATCCCGATACTAAGATCTGATACAGGTCGTATAAATTTATTGACATAAAATATTATTCAGACATCGCCAATATAATGTTCTGATAGTAGCTGCAAGCGTCCAGGCAGCGGTAACCACTTACCACCAGACGGCCGCATGTTTTTTAAATCGTAGTGCTACATATAAATACGTTTTTCAGGCTAGTTTCATTGAATGTTTTTTAGGATTTTTGGAAATTAATTTATAGCAAAATATTATCTTGCTTTATGCAGGAAAAACATTAAGTATGTACCCAATCCCAAATTTTATTTTATTTCTACATATATTCCTTATTTATTTATAATTGGCACCTATTGTGAATATTCAGCTTATGGCTTCTACCTGCCTACCCCGTTAGGGAGGCTCGGCGTCATGATATGCATATTTATGTATGTATGTAAATATATTGCGTCAGATGTAGATTTTCAAACATTCTTTCTAGACAAATGGACCATGCCACACTAAGCTATTTGTCCTATTCAAAGTAGTAATTGATGAGTTTAGCACAAACAAACAATTCAACTTAATATATTAGTATAGAATATAGTGAGACCGTAAATATATCATCCTGTATTACTGAACTTAAGCCGAGCTATATAACCAATCGTAGCCAGGAAGCATCAACCATGCCGGAGCTAGCAGTAGACGACGTCAGACGATTCATGGAGGACAGCTTGAAGGCCGTCGGGGCGCCTGCTGCTGAAGCTGCAGCGCACGCGGACCTGCTCGTCCACGCCGACACCACGGGACACTTTAGCCACGGCCTCAACAGACTAGGTTAGTTACATACATATCATCACGCCGAGTCCCTAACGGGGTGGGCAGGGAGTCCCTTCATAAATGCTCGTCGGTTTCGAGTACTCTTGATCCGATCAATTTGATCTAGGTAGTTGGAACGTGGTCTTCCTCCCTTATTAATTAGTCGTTGTCCCTAAGTAGTAAATCCCTTAGTTATTGTGCCTCATTTTAAACCAAATGTCGAATTATGCCCGCGCGATTGGTATCCTTGGTGTTGCGATCACTAGTAACCGATTGCATTAGTATAATCATAATCATTAGTAAGACAGACCTCAGGTATTAAAAATGAATGTAGGAGTATAAAAAGTGAGCGTATAGCGCCATGGTGGCCGAGTGGATCGAACAGTTGGCTGTGACACAAAGATCGCAAGTTCAAATCCCGACTGTACCAATGAGTTTTCTGAGCTTAAGTACAGTGATTAGTCACACCACGAGCTTTACGGTGAAGGAAAACATCGAGAAGAAACCTGTATATGTCTGAGAAGCAATTCAAAGGCGTATGTATAGTCGTGCTTGAGTAACGGATGGCGAGTCCATCGACTCGCCATCTGTCACGTTGGCACTTAAAATATATCTCTGGCGGAAAGTAGGTGTGTCGGTACTCCCTATTTATACCCCTCTGCCTACCCCTTCGGAGACACTTGTGGGAAGGCGTGAGGAGTATAAAAAGTTACTGAAATTCTCACTGGTCAAAGACACCATAAGGAATACCTGGCTAAAGTAATACAGACATACAATACTACATATAAGGAATAGCTGTGTAATGAAATACATACATACATATATATACGTCCATGTAATACGTGGTGTGATATTTCACTGTAGGTACCTTGTTTCAGAAAAATCTACTTACATACCGGGATTCGAACCTGTAATCAATAATATTTCTACAAGTAGCATACCGGAGTAATAACGTAGCGTAATTATACACTACTAATAAATATTTATGCCACAGTGATAAAACAAATAACTCTTTAGGTATAATATTTTTTCAACATACCTAAATCAAACGAATTTTCGTCATTCAGAATTCTACGTGAACGACATTATATCGAAGTCGTGCAACCCCAACGGCAAGCCAGTGATCCTGAAGGAGAGCCCTGGCACAGCGTGGGTGGACGGCGTGGATGCGCTGGGAGCTACAGTGGGCAACTTCTGCATGGACGTCGCTATCCAGAAGGCAAAGGACGTTGGCATCGGATGGGTGTCCGCGAAACGTAAGATTTGTCAAAACTTTGTTCTAGCCGAACAGCCTACAATTGCGATGAGCCACATCGAACCGTATATCACACCTTAAACCCATTTAATATTTTTATCACTAATTATAACTGCGAAAGTTTCCGAGAATATGTGTGGCTGTTTTGAAAAACTTCTTAACGGTATTGGATGAATTTTTCCACTATCAATGAAATATAATTTTAAAGGCGGGTGCTTCAATTGCATCCATTTGAAATTGAGATTCCTTTTCAGCAAAATCCTTTTAAGCGTTTTTCTGATAGCGCTATAATAACTGTGGATGATTCCTTATTATGAAATCTACAGTTGCAATCAAACTAGCATATCATGCTACGGACTTAATGGGGTAGGTGGAGGAGCGTCACTCATCTTATTCTTCTGACCTCTTTCAATTCAGTACGATTTCAAACTTTGGTCCTCACTTCTATTCCCTATATTTGTTTGCTGTTACATTCTAGGCTCAAATCATTTCGGCATGGCTGGCTACTGGGCCCTGAAGGCGGAGCGGGAAGGTCTTATAGGGCTGGCTTTCACAAACTCTTCTCCCATCATGGTCCCTACCAGAGCTAAGAAAGTGAGTAGGCCTTTGCATATGTCAAAAATGTATCTCATGCGAGAATTATTATATTTTTTTTGTATTTCGTGATAATACCGTTAAATAGTTCCATATAATAATGTTTTCAAAACAATTCTTTGTTCAAATACCGATGAATTTTTCAAACCTCGAAGCCAACTTTCCTTGGAAATAGTAATTGGATGTGCGAACCTTAGTGAGCTTAACCAATCAGTGACTAAACTTAAGTACTTTGATTTATCACACCACAGTTTTGTGAGCACTGTGAATTTTAATATTAGTCCACAATAGCCGTGGGGGCCGAGTGGTTCGAACAGTTGCCTGCGACGCATAGGTCGCAAGTTCGAATCCCGACTGTACCAATGAGTTTTTCCGAACTTAAGTATAATGATTAGTCACACCACGAGCTGAACGGTGAAGGAAAAACATCGAGAGGAAACCTGCATACGTCTGAGAAGAAATTCAAAGGCGTATGTATAGTCGTGCTTGAGTAACGGCGATGGACTCGCCATCTGTCACGTTGGCACCTAATATACCTCTGGCGGAAAGTTGGTGTGTGGGTACCTATACACCTCTGCGTACCCCTTCGGGGACCCTTGTGGGAAGGCGTGAGGTCCACAATATCTAGTCTTTTTAAGTCAAATTGTATTGTTTCAGGGAGCGTTGGGTACCAATCCGATCGCTTGCGCCGCTCCAGCTAGCGGTGGGGATTCTTTAGTTGTGGATATGGCGACCACTACCGTCGCTATGGGAAAGGTAAGATCCTATTCTATTCTTCATTGTTATTACCATATATCCACGAATACAGCGAGAGTAGATATCACGTGCTTTGAGTAGTCTTCAAAGTAAATTTCTTAGGCAAAAACAGGCCATCTCTTTCTGGCATACAATGTGTCTACTGAAATAAAATATGGCTTTTCTACACTACCAGCTTTACGGTGAACTTAACTAAGTATAAGAAGGAAATCGAATAGTTTTTCTAATAGAAGAAAACTTACGGATAAATGAGTTCTTATATATACCTTTTTCAGTAGGTCAGTATTAAGTATTTAAGCAAACATCTGAAATTGTAATTCCCGGATGTCACAAAAACTATTTGTTGCTAAAAATAAACTGTAAGTTGACGTTTACAGATAGAGGTCCAGATTCGGAAGGGAGAACCGATCCCCGAGGGCTGGGCTTTGGGCCCGGATGGCAACACCACTACTAACGCACAATTGGTAAGTATTTTTTACGTTAATCATTCAACTTAACGCCAGTAATGTTCAGCGCAATAGCAGATAAAAAAAATATTTTCATGCAAAAGACTTGTTACCTGGGTGGAAAAAGTGTCAATAAAAATAGAACACGTATTTGAAATTAAATATACAATTAAAAAATGTGTTGCCTGAAAAATATAGCAATAATTTGACACACTGTGTGACACTGTGTCGTTCACATCAGGCGCTTTAAATTCAGTACGAGAGTAAACACCTCTGTTATTGGTAAGCACTTGCCACATAGCAAGCCTATTAGCAACTTTTTTTTATCATAAATACAATATGTCACTAGTAGTAAAGTGCACATCTTAGTTACAAAGGCACCATTACAAATCGAACCTTTATCCGTTCATTCTTTTTCCTCGATTCCTGGAATATTCAGCGGTAGACGTGCAAAAGTCACAGAAAGTCATTTTTATAAGTTTTGGATATTGATTTAGTATTAGAATAGATATTGAGTATATCAGTATCTACATATATATATAGCCGTGGTGGCCGAGTCGTTCGAGTTCGAGCCTGCGACACAAATATCGCAAGTTCGAATCCCGACTGTACCAATCAGATTTTCTGAACTTAAGCACAGTGATTAGTCACACCTTAAGCTTTACGGTGAAGGAAAACATAGGGGATCACAGTGGAAGCGTGCACGTCGCGATTCCTGCCAGCCCAGAGGGCTGCAATTCCACTCGATGCGCATTGGCCGGACGGCTATTAGGGCGTGCCCCCGAGGCGACGCGCACCAGTCCGTCCCCGCTGGTGCGAAAAATTCAGCACAGTGCGGCGATGGGGACCGCCACCCATCACGCGGAGGGCCTCACGGCGGGAAGTGGAGTGTGGAGTGTAGGATGGGTGTATGGAATGTAAGAGGAGGTATGGCTGATAAGATGAACGAATTGATCGATATTATGACAGAGAGCGAGTTAGATGTTGTGTGCTTGTCTGAAACCAAGCGGAAGGGTAGTGGAGTAGACGAGCTCCCGGGCGGGAGTTTAGTGCTGTGGTCAGGAGTGGCAAACACCGAGCACGCCTGCCAGGGAGTGGGAATTCTACTATCCAGCCGCTTGGCAGAATGTAAGATAAGTTATGATGCGGTGAGCCCCAGACTTATTTGGGCTCGCTTTAAAATAGGCCTTACCCGACTGTTTTTAGTCGCGGTATATGCTCCGGTGGCCTCAGCGGACACTTGCGACCGGAATAAGTTCTGGGAATGTGTGAGTAATGTTCTAGAGACGAAAGAAGGGAATGAAAAGCTGATTATTTGTGGTGATCTGAATGGATGGGTCGGGACAGCCCGTAAGTATTACGAGGCAGTACTCGGCAAGTATGGTGATAAGAGAGTGAACGAGGCAGGCAAGCTGATATTAGATGTATGCATGGAGAGAGACCTTTTTGTGGCGAACACCATGTTCGACCACAAAAGGATTCATCAGTATACATGGGAACGGAAAATGAGCGAAGCATGATAGATCTGTTTCTAATAGATCAGCGACTCAGAACACAGGTGATGGACACCAGGGTGTATAGGGGAGCTGACCTGGGAACGGACCACTCCCTAGTTATAACTAGGATAAGAGGTCTGTTCGCGGGCTGGCGATCCCGCGCTGGGGGTCCCTGTTCTGCAGTCGCAGACCGCATCAAAAGCTGGAGGCTTCAAGATGCGTCTATTAGAGACAGATATCAAGAAAGGGTATCTGAATAGCTAGCCTGTCCACCGAAAGATGTGTTTGAGAGTGTCGATGTTTGTTGGCAGTTCCTTAAGTCCAGCATATTATGCGCCGCGAAAGAGGTTTGTGGCATTTCGAAAGGGCGGACAACCAAAAATGGCGATGGTTGGCGGGATGATGAAGTGAAAGAAGAAGTTAAAAAGAAGAAGGATGCAAGGCAAGACATTTTGGCTATGTCCAGCTCAAGTGAGAGTATGAAAGAAAAGATGAAAGAAAAATACCGCCTGCAAAAAAATCGTACGAAAGAGATAATAGCTCAGAAGCGTGAGAGGTTCCAAATGACTGTAGACGAAAAACTGTCACAGAATTTCAAGGACAATGCAAAACTCTTTTGGAGGGAAGTTAAGAAGTCCAGAAATTGTGTTACAGCTAGTAGTAGGATGAATGTGATTTTCTCGAAGGACAATAACATACTGACTGACAAAACAGACGTCCTCAGGCGCTGGAGTGAATTTTACAAAGATATGTATGATGATGATGCCGCTGATCTACTCACAGAGCTGCCTCCAACAGAATCTGTCGAGGATCCTATAGCGGATAAAACAAGTATGGGAGAGATTGTAAGTGCGATAAGAAGTCTGAAATGTGGAAAAGCTGCGGGAATAGATGGGATTACGGCTGAGATGATCAAGTACGGTGGACCAGCGGTCTGGGACGTCATCTATTTGCTATGCAATCTTTGCTGGGAAAGGGTGATGTTCCGGACGACTGGAGGCGAGCAGTCATCGTG
>JACCPG010003970.1:0-34065 GCA_016069955.1 Drepana arcuata
AGGATGGGTATGAAGACACCAATGAATGTGGTAGAACGAAAGAGCATAGTCTAGGGATAACTCAACTCTCTCTGTTTGCCCGTTGAGAGACTGTGTGATGGTGTGTTTGTATAAATGAGCAAATTACAATTATTTGCTTAAATCCAAAATTTACTTCAGGAACTAAATTCTTTTGTGAATCTAAGGCGGATTGTCAAAACAAAGCGTTTGTTAATTTAAACAAAGCTAATCTCAGAGTCTCCACATATAAGTTCGAAGAAAGCTCACAATTTAAGTAGTGTAACTCTTCTTCGATGGTACGGAGTATAAGGTAAGTTATAAAAGAACGTCAAATTGTGAAGGTAGGGAATTATTGGTGTATATAGTAATAGTTACAGAACGAATCGTAAAGAAAGAGAGTTACTTTAACAGTTAGTTCATCTAAAGAAAGGGTGGATGATGGATGGACATGGCATGAATCACATCACCACGCAGAAGGAACAGAGGTTACATACCACCCACATTTGACACACAATATATAAATGTCAAGGTGATAGCTGTCTGTCGGGATAACTCGTACTATATTCACACATGCTCATGGCATTTTTCCTGGTCGTAAGTATCTGGTTGTAATAAACCACTGTAGAAATATTATTTCGACAATTACACTAATTAATTAACAAGCCAATTAAACTCTTGGCCATCAATTGATTTATAGTTTTTCTTCCGAACTCTTTCTTATAACCAATGGCTTTAATCTACTGCGCAGCTTGACCAACCTCTTGCTGACCCTCCCGGTTGAGGGCGGGTTCCTAAGGTCGGGCATCGACTTACTCTCGTGCACCGGGTCAGGTTTCATAGTGCCATAATAGCGTGGCATGCTGAAGTCTTCTTGGAGTAAAAGAGCGGACTGCTGTTTAATACTCTGTAAGCTAATTTCGCCTTTATATTCAGGGATTGAGGGAGCGTCTGCAAAGAACCTCGGTAAATTGCCACTCCTTATTATGGGCGTGTCTGGTAGTTGACTCAACTTCAGATCGCTGTCGGTCATGCCGACGACTCCAACCAAGGACTTACTCTTCAGCAACGGTGGCTTCTCCGGCACCAGGTGCTCAGGGATGTTCAAGAAGGAAGCACTCCTGTGCGGCACCCTGGATAAAACTCTGTTTATTTTTGTGGGATCTATATTTTTTAAGCTTTCAACCCTACTAAGAGTTGGTTTTGATAACTTGCTGCCACTGTCCACTCGCTCCAAAGTCCTGGCGCTGTTGCTCCTGGGCAGGTCTCCCTTCTGTCTCAAAATCCCTTTAACGCTTTCGACTCTTGGCAAGCTGAGCGAGGAAGGCAGAGCTACGACCGACACGGGATCGTAACTGTAGACGGGAGTATGTGTCGTTATCTTAGTTTCATCTTTAATGGTGACCGTGCTTGGCTTAACGACATCCTGTTTCCTGACTGCAACGTTCATGGTCAGTCCTTCTTCGGTGTCCTGGCTCCCCCTGTCCGATTCTTCTTCTTCGTCAATCTTAAACATGTCAAAATTGGCCAGAAGCTCATCTTTAAACATGATTTCAAAGTCAGTGACGGGCGAATCCACTTCATCTTCGAAGTACACTTTGGTTCTGTTAGGCTTGTCGGACAAATAGTCTGGCTCCGATTTGGTTTCCAGCTCATCCAGAGAATCCTTACTGCCTGTCTTCAGCTCATGGTCTTCTCTGAATATCAGCGATTTTGAGAAGATCTGAAATATAAATATATACTTAACATCACAACGAGACCCTAACGGGGTATGCAGAGAGGACAGAGCACCATTCCACTCTAGACTTACATATACCTCTTTCGCTTCGTCCACATTCATCAGTCTTTTCATACATGCTCGTCGGTTTCGAGTACTCTTGACGTTCCCGTCCTTGAGTGTCCGATCCATTTGATCTAGAAAGTTGATCCGCCGTCTTCCTCGGCCTCTTCTTGCACACACTTTCGCTTTGTATATTTGTTTCTTCAATCTTCGAATTCTTCGTGGGATGGGAACGTCACTATTGACGTTCTGTTCATACATGTTCGCCGATTCCAAATACTATTATTTGAAATCGGCGAGCATGTATGAACAGACTGATGAATGTGGTATCAAAGTTGGTTGTCCGGTACCAGCATGTTTCTTATCACTCAAGGATCATATGGCTCTGATGTTGAGCATGTCCAACTTACTTCGTACAACTTATCAGCGTGCAGAGGCACTTCCTTCACCTCTCTGCCGGAGATGGCCAGAGACGGCAGATGGTTATTGTTGACGGGTTGCTCTGTCACCACGCCGTCGCTGCCAGTCTCCGTGGTGGTGTACCCGTTCGTGTATACATCCTCTTCTAATCTGGAACGTGACAGGGACGGAGGTCACTCTACGGATAATTCATTCATTCGTTCGTTCGCTGTGCCGTAATTTTTAAAGTACGAATCATGGATTCAGAAAGTTTTATATCACTCAGGTGGTAAGCAGTAAGACTACCACCTACAGCTGATGAGACCTGGGCAGATGAACTTATAATAATAAGCAGTATACAGGTTATGGTGTTACCTCTTGACAGCACAATCATTCCAAGAGCTATGAAATTGTCTATAGCTTCAACACTACCTAGAAGCGGTGGCGTTTGGATGCGATTCTATGAAGAAGACGTACTGTCTTCGTTCAGGGTATTCCCTTCAATGTGATATCACGGCTAGAGGGTTGACAGTCTAAGGACACTTATATTACGTATACGTAAAGTTATTTATAAACATACTTTATCGATATCTCTGCATACCCCTTTGGGGACCCTTATGGGAAGCGTTAAGACATATTATTTACTAGCTGTCCCGCCCAGCTTCGCCTGGGTGACAATGTTAAACTTCCTGAAACACGATCGGAGCGCCACCTATCGGGTCCAATTGTGATGTAAGCTATCCTATCTTTTAAGTTAGATTAAACTGCACACGGTGTGCAAATTTTATTGAAATCGGTTAAGTAGCTAAGTAGCCCATCGCGGACAAACAACGTGACACGCAGTTTATATATATTATGAAGATTACTGCTACATTATCTGGCACTCTATACTCCCTGCATACCCCGTGAGGGACAGGGCTTAGCGGTATGTACTTATCTATCTCCAATAGCGATTACAATCAAATAATTAAGATTCTAAATAAATAAATGACCTTATCTCCTCCAATATCCTATGAATGCCTAGTATTACATGCGATGTGTCTATAGCGTGATGTAGGCATTACATTGTGCCAATATTGCGTTGGTATCACGACGCTTCCTTTATCTCACAACTGATAATACACACTTACACAGCAAATCAAACTACCCATTGTTTGCTTAAACGAGCGTCACGTCTGCATCACAAATAACTGTAGACTAGCGAGGTCCCCTTCGTTTAATGTAAATCATATAGTTTGGTGCTGTTTATCTATACTTGATTGTATCATGATAATAAACATCATATATTAAGACTCGTATAAGCCGTGGTGGTCGCGAGATTCGTGTTGCCTGCGACACAAAGATCGCAAGTTCGAATCCCGACTGTACCAATGAGTTTTTCTGTACATAAGTACAGTGATTAACTCCATACGGTAAAGGAAAACATTGAGAGGAAACCTGCATACGTCTCAGAAGCAATTTAAAAGCGTATGTATAGTCGTGCTTTGGTAACTGCAATGGACTCGCCATCTGTCACGTTGGCACCATATTGGACATATGTCTGGCGGAAAGTGGGTAGGTACTACCTATACACCTCTGCCTACCCCTTCGGAGACCCTTTTGGGAAGGCGTGAGAATAATTATTAAGTATAATATTTATTAATAAATATTATATTAAGACTATCGTACCTCGCGGTTTCACAGCGTAAAAAGTAATTTCATTGGTTTTGTTTCCTTCTTATCTTCACGTTTTCCCACGAGGGTTCCCCGAAGTGTGTAGGTAGTACCTATCCATTTAACGCGAGATATATTTTAGGTGCCAACGTCCAAACGTATGCAGGTTTCCTCACGATGCTTTGCTTAACCGTAAAGCTCGTAATGCCCCTGTACTTAAGATAATAAGACAAAACTTTTGTACGAGAATTCGAACTTGCAATCGTAGCAAGCAACTACACATTCTTACTATAGAACCTTATACATCGCGCAGGAACACAACACAAATAAAAAAGTTATTTGGCTACCGCCTTCTATAGCCACTTTATTAGAAGTCCGTCGAGAAATAGGTCCTGCCCCAGTCTGGCAGCTCCAAATTCGAATAAGAGACCAGTTGTGCCCCTCTCTTAAAATATTAATAATAATATAACCTCAAGCCTTCCCACAAGGGTCTCCGAAGGGGTAGGCAGAGATGTATAGGTAATACCCACACACCCACATTCCGCCAGAGGTATATTAGGTGCCAACGTGACAGATGGCGAGTCCATCGCCGTTACTCAAGCACGACTATACATACGCCTTTGAATTTCTTCTCAGATGTATGCAGGTTTCCCCTCGATGTTTTCTTTCACCGTAAAGCTCGTGGTGTGACTAATCACTGTAGTTAAGTTCAGAAAACCTCATTGGTACAGTCGGGATTCGAACTTGCGACCTTTGCGTCGCAGGCAACTGCTCGAACCACTCGACCACCATGGCTGTAAAATATACATACACGTGTCATATGATACATACAGCCCCATGACAATAATGCACAATTTTTCTGTCAAACACGATGACGCAGCATCATGTATCATACATCAAGATCGTGGAGTACATTTATCGAAGGTAATATAATCACTTGTTCACGAGCTATGTGAGCGTGTCATTTAGAGAACGACGTCATTTTATTTGTCAACAACTCTTGTGTCAATCAAGGCTAGTCCGAAAAGACGAAAGTTATTTCAAGACATTCAAACTAATGAAAAATTATCGCCGGCAATTTGCGTCTCAATTTAGAAAAAATTGTTACAGTCGGGAGTCGAACTTGCATTGTGATGATGATGATGAATGATATCTTTGTTCTAGTTCAAACCATGCAGTGATTTACACCATAAACTTTACGGTGAAGGAAAATATCGAGGTAAAATCTGTATACGAGCAGAAATTTTAATATGTGTGTATAGTCGCGTTTCACAAACGAAAAAGGAGTCGCCATCTGTCACATAAATACAAACATACATAACATCACGCCAAGTCCCTAACGGGGTAGGCAGAGAGTATAGAGCGCCAGTTCTCTCTAGACTTACATACCTCTTTCGCTTCGCCCACATTCACACACTTCATACATGCTCGTCGTTTTCGAGTACCCTTGACGTTCCCGTCCTTGAGCGCCGTCCGATGTGTCGCTAGATGTACGTGGTCTTCATCTAGCTCTTCTTGCATACACTTTTGCTTAGTATATCTGTTTCGTCAATATTTCTTCACTCATCCTTTCTATCCGATTCTATAGATATTAGTGCTATCTGTCACGTTGGCACTTATAACATATCTCCAGCAAAAAGTAGGCGTAAGGATACTACAGACTGCCAGCTTCGCAGACCCTTGTGGGGAGGCGTGACGGTATTAGGGCATCGTACTCACTTGTAAGTGGCTATCTTTTTATCGAAGCAAAACCTCTCCTCGCAGCAGTTCCAGTACATCGTCTCCAGGCAACTGAAATATGATAAATATATTGTTAATTAAAAGATTTAACTAACATTCTTACGGTTCTGTCATCAGCATCATTTTTAATTAATCTGGCAGAAAACTTCAGCCATCTCTCACTATATATCTTCAGGGCTTCCCAAAAGGGAAGACACATGAAATGATACCTTATCGCCGGATACACATTTAGATGTTAACGCAACTATCGGCCGTCGTCTTCACTCAAACACTTATAATTCTTAATATTTGTCATCACCTTTAGGTTCGTGATAATCACATTGATACAGACCGTTGGAGGTGACTTGAGTAATCGTAAGGTTTGGCAACCACAGCTCTGGAAATATTAACAAAATTATCTATATATTTTCAACAAAACGCAGAACTAAATGAGCCGTCCACTATGAGAGATCGTGACCACACAACTCAGCGTCGCGAGTCGCTCACCACACCGTTTGGAACTAGTTGGTACATTGGAAAATACTAGCATATTCCAGCGACTTATTCTGCATGGAAGCGTTCTTCAGTGACTAATACACGCATATCATCACGCCGAGTCCATCATGAGTTAGGCACCAGATTAGTCTCCCTAGACTTACAGACCTTTTTCGCTTTATTTATCAGTCTCTTCAAAGATACATGATCGGTCTCGAGTACTATTGACTTTCTCATTCTTGAAGGCTCGATCGATTTGGTGACCGCTGTCTACCGCTCGGGCAAGGCTATGTATAAAGATTATATTTCTCTCCTAGTTGGGCCACAAGGAGAATTGAATAAGTCTTACCTATACAAACAACTTGTGGACACAAACACTTTATAATGACTTTATTAGGATTATATATGAAGCACATTTAAACCGACGACAAATATTCCGCTGTCGCATGTAATACATAATAATTCCTAACAGAGTACCAGCGCCTGCGACTATGTAACACACACACAGGCGTTGTCGAGTACATTACATACCAATAGTGTTGACCTAGTATCGACAGGGGAATTTGTCGATATTTTATTTTGGACACGGTCACGCAAGCGAACGGCGTGCCCTGGTAAAACGAAAGTTGTGCGGCCGTCCGATCCGTCTGATCCGTCTGATCTAGTCATCAGAGCTCTTGTGAAGATTGAGGTCGCGTGTACGATTATTTGTATTCTTAGTCTTAGTGTATTTATTTCTCTATCTATTTATATTTAATCATCACGCCTTCTTCAACTCTCCGGACACTCAAAGACGGGAACGTCAAGAGTACTTCAAACCGGTGCGTATGAAAAAACTGATGAATGTGGACGAAGCGAAAGAGGTACGTAAGTCTCGAGAGAGCTGGCATTCTACCCTTCCAGCCTACCCCTTCAGAGACCCTTGTGGGAAGGCGTGAGGATATACATACATACATATATATTTCTTGTGTCAGTCTGTTAGTCATTAAACTCCACAAAACAACTGGACCGATGTTTATGATTTTTTGTGTGTTCAAGTGGATTCCAGAATGGTTCAGATCTAATAAATTCGACCTGATAGGTGGCGCTCCGACAGTTTTTCGGGAAACATTTTTTATTATTTTTACCCAACGAACCTGGGCGGGACATGTATAAATACAATGATTGTCAAACATCGATACAACACCACCGACACGTACACCGCACTAATAACGGAAGTGTTTACCACGCATGTCACCGTTTTCGCACATCACGAGCTATCTCGACACCTGTCACCGAGACTTATCGCCATGATTGAATTGAGACATTTCATACGTTTCCTCACAATATATACACACGGGACTATGGACCAAGGCTTTTGTTTGCCGCTCACAATTTTACATCGACCCTAAGGGCTAAAGGAAGGGATATCATTGATAAACGCCCCGATTAACGATAACAATGAGATAGTCAGCTGACTCTAAACTAGGCAGTTCTTGTATTGATATATACATTATCATCACGCCGAGTCCCTAACGGGGTAGACAGAGAGTAGAACGCCCGTTCTCGCTAGACTTCCATACCTTTTTCACTGCGTCTTCATACATGCTCGTCGGTTTCGAGTACTCTGGACGTTCCCATTCTTTTTGATCCAGGTAGTTGGAACGTGGTCTTCCTCTGGTAGTGGTCTCGTTGTCTTGTATTGATATAGCGTTATAATTATAATAAAATTAAGTCCGACAATACTTGCTTAAAAAGAGATTCCGGTCTCTACATAAATGTAGAGTGTAGAAATGTACTTGATTAATTGTGAATTATATTAATATATCTTTATGCCTTCCCAGAAGGGGAAGCCAGAGGTTTTTAGATAGTAGCCACACAAGTAATAATTCGTAATTGGCGGGCTAACTAGATAAGTTCCTCAATATATAATATATTCTACTCACTACTGGCACGCCTTGCACAGCTTGAGAATCATCTTGAAGCTTATCACATAGTGGTGAGTAGAGGTTACGACAGATGGCGCTGCTTGTCACGTCCCCACGCGATGATGAAGGGGCATTCCTGTAAAAATAAATATAGTGAGATACGTGGGCCCCATGGTTTCATCTACATTAAATGTAATTATACATAATAAAACCATGGTGGCCTAGTGATTCCAGTAGATGCCTGCAACACAAAGACTGCAAGTTCGAATCACGACTGTACCAATAAAGACGCATACATCTTTGAATTGTTTCGTGTTTGAGAAACGGCGTTGGTCTCGCTATCTGTCACGTTGGCACCTAAAATATATCTCTAGCGGAAAGTATGGTACACTTCGGGGACCCTTGCGGGAAGGCGTGACGCCATGAGATTGAAAATAATGACATAACGTAGGTATATACTTAAACTACGATCAAACTCGTTTTTCCTGTATGTGGTTAATGGTTATATAAATATCTTGTCATGCATTATGAGGTACTTATGTATATTAAATTATTCACCGAAATCCACATTACAATAATAATAATAAATACCTGGGACAATTCCACACAAATTGACCTAGTCCCAAGTTAAGCAAAGCTTGTGTTATTCATTGTATACTGTTAAAAATAAACAATTGGGCACTTGCATGTGTTTATAATCACGAATAATCTTGTCAGCTTTCATAATTATCCCATTTATATATCACGTAGGGCCGTGGTGGCCGAGTGGTTCGAGCAGTTGCCTGCGACTGAAAGATCGCAAGTTCGAATCCCGACTGTACCAATGAGTTTTTCTGAACTTAAGTACAGTGATAAGTTACACCACGAGCTTTACGGTGAAGGAAAACATCGTGAGGAAACCTGCATACGTCTGAGAAGAAATTCAAAGACGTATGTATAGTCGTGCTTGAGTATACGGCGATGGACTCGCCATCTGTCACGTTGGCACCTAATATACCTCTGGCGGAAAGTGGGTGTGTGGGTATTAACCATACACCTCTGCCTACCCCTTCGGGGACCCTTGTGGGAAGGCGTGAGGATATTTATTTATTTATATATCACATATCATTGCTAACGCTATCATGATAATTAAATTATAAATATACCACTTGTCACTGTCACAAGTGTCAAAATATGCTTTTGACACTAAATGACAACTGGGTAGATAGGTATAGGTATATCTGATTCTGATTTGACGGCCGTCTGGTCTAGTGCTTAGAGCTCCTGACTGCGAATCTTGAGGTCGGGGGTTCGATTCTCGCTTATGCAGATATTATAATTAAAGTTTTTAAAGTGTATTTTGTTATTTTGTAAATGACTTTATTAATGTTATTATTAATATTATTTTATTTTAACATCCTATTTTGTTCCTTAGTCTTGGATGCACTATGTATTTGTGTAAATCTATCTATATAAGTAAACTAGCTGTGCCGCCCAGCTTCGCTCGGGTGAAAAACTTCCTGAAACACGATCGCAGCGCCACCTATCGGGTCAAATTGTGATGTAAGCTATCCTATCTCTTAAGTTGGGTCAAACTGCACACGGTGTGCAAATTTGATTGAAATCGGTTAAGTAGTTTAGGAGTCCATCGCGGACAAACATTGTGACACGAGATTTATATATATTAAGATATATCGTTGTCTAGTTACCATAACACAAGCATTGTAATTTGGGACTAGGTCAATTTGCGTGGAATTGTCCCGAGTTATTTAATTAATTATTTATTTATTGATCTTTAATATTATTTGTGCTAAAACGATCATAATTAAAAATCATTAACCTATATATTTTATAAATTAATTAAGGTCGTAATTCTACAACTAAGCTACGACCTAGTAACACATCGGTCAATATAACAAACAAACGTGTTGACCAAAGACCGGCCATTGTTGCATTGACACAAACACACCAACATTCCTACTCCCCATTAAATGGCCATTGAATTTCATTGACATTCAAAATGTTTATTGTTAAAAATTGATTCATGTATTTCGGATGTCTAAAGGTCATTTATACATGGTGTAACTTTGCCAAACTGTATAAAGCAAAACGGCTACCTTACTGCCTATCGGATAGCAAGTGGTTACCGAACCGATAGCAGACAATGAGGTTCTTTTTTACATCAATGATAGCAGAGGAGTAAATCTCTTGGCTACAGATATAGTATCGTCTTAACATGACTTTGAAATTTCATCTAAAACGTATGCAGGTTTCCGTTCGGAAATTTTCCTTCACGATAAAACACGTGGGGTGATTAATCACCGCACTTAGGCTCGGAAAAACTCACTAGGAAAGTCGGAACTCGAAATAAGCGACTACTTGAACCACTAGACAGCCACGGCTCTTGAATTGCCACGTTCGCAAGTAAGTAAGCTCGCAAGCATTTGATGCTAATTATTTACCTAACTGCGCTTACTTTGATAGGGATTGTCAAAGATAATATTATATGACGTCCATATAAAAGACATCAGGTTGTATTTTATATGGATATATATCACCAGACCCTGCCGAAACTCGCAGAAACAGTTAGAAAATTCTTAGAAACTATTTGATAAACATAAGTTTTTAAAGTGTATTTTGTTATATTGTAAATTAGTTTATTAATGTTATTATTATTATTATTTTCTTTTAACATCATATTGGTATACCCACTGTAAGGATGTAAAGGTGTGTGTGTAAATAAATAAATAAATAAATTTTACGACCTATTGTCTGCTCCAGAGCACACTATCATTGCTAGTAAACATAGGACTGCATTATCTTACTGATATTATCAATGCGTATATATGTAAACATGTATGGATGTTTGTGACTTCCAATTCAGAATTTACTTCATCTTCAAACCCTCCCACAGTCTCTGAAGGGGTAGGCTGAGGTATATCACCTTCTTTCCGCCGGAGACGAGTCGGTGGTCTTATCGAAAACACGACTATACATACATCGTTGAATTTCTTCTCAAACATGTTTGTGATGCTCAGTCATCGCGACGATGAAGGAAAACACCGTTAAACTGTCATTAATCACTGTCCTTAAGTTAAGAATAAACTCATTGGTACTCGAAAAACTCAGTCGGCGCTCGAACATGCTATCATGGCGATGTAGGTAACAACTCGAACCATTCAGCCACCTCGGCTCATATACGAATATATAATATACTAGGTGTGCCCGCGAATTTTAGCAAAATGTATTGTTCAATTTCTAAAATAAAAGTAGCCTAAGTTTCTCCTTTTTACATCAGCTATCTGCCAGTGAAAGCCCCGTCAAAATCTATTCAGCCGTTTCAGAGATTAGCCGGAACAAACAGAGACAGGTAAAAATCTTAAAAAGTGGCATTTAAGAATCTCACTTTTTTTCTTTATTTCTTAGACATTTAGTAAGAAGCGATTACTACAAACAGACACTAAAATTTTATTTATTTGCATAGATTTGTTAGATTTATAATAGTCCAGCACTAAGTTATGGCGGGGATGTCTTTAAATGCACTACGTCCAAGTCACGTGTGAACACCAGACGTGCGGCAGGATGAAAGCCGGCGATGTTTAGCGTAATAATAGCCGGCATACGTGAGAGGAATGAAGTCAATTAAATTGACCACAATTTAATTGTTTCAATATAGATTAGTCGGCAATTGATAAAGAATTACTCGAACACGGAAGACACACTTTACCACCAGCCAATAGCGTGATAGCACCCACATTCCGCCCGAGAGATAAAGATATTCGTAAAGCAACTGGCGTGAACGAGGGTGTGATTGTAAAGATGAAAAAGGCATGTTACGTTGGTTTGGACATATAGAAAGGACTAGACATAAGGAAATAGAGACACATGGCGATCTTAGAAGCTAGGCTATGAAATAGTTTTTTCGATTCCTCAATTGTAGGAAAGCACAGTATGCATTAAAACAAAAATGCTTACGATAAGTAAGCATTTTTAACAGATTTGCTCCAAAAAAACTGACATTTGAAGATTAGCAATATTTACAAAGAACAGTTGAAACTAACTAACTACTTACAGATAAAATATTTATCCCAAATCGGTATCCCGAGGCAACGTGCCAAGAAGACTAGCAGCATTGCCACGCTGGATGGCAATGCTGATTCTCTGAGCGAGAATTAAGTTAATTAATCTAAAATCTTAATTAAGTTAAGCTATTGATTGACGAATTAGAGATACAATACAAAATGTATGGAAGGAGAGGCAGAGGATGACCACGGACCAAGTACCTAGATCAAATCGATCGAACTCAAGGACACGGACGTCAAGAGTACTAGAAACCGGCGAGCAATGATGAAGAGACTGATGAATGTCTTTATAAACATGTGTTACGTTACGTTTAGGAAGAAATTTCAGTGGTATTTTACATAACAACTTTAATATATAATTTTTCTGTAGGTACTTGTGTCTGTCACCTTACACGCCCTAAGCGGCTGGTCCGATTTGGATGAAATTTTGTGTGTATCTTTGAACTGTCCTTGGATAGTTTGAAAATACAATTGGACCCGGTAGATAGCGCAGCAGTCATTTTAAGGAGATTTTATTGTTTATTTATTCACACAAGCGAAGCTGGGCGGGACAGCTAATATATAAATATATCTATATAACTGTTACATATATAAGAAAAGCTTAAGCAAAACACATCGTGTTTCTAATTTAATCTTTATTAAAATTCATCGAACGAATTTCGAAGCGGTAGAAAGTTCACCAGCGAACTAATAAAAAATACAAATTCAATCACTGTTTCTTCGCTGTTACACAGCCGTAGAGCCTATCAAATCGTTAACAATACACAGTGCCAAAGAGTTAGGAAGCACGGTCACCTCTAAGTGACATTGCGATCAGATCTGTAAGCATTGTATGCTAATGTCAGCCTTAGATGTAGCCCACTCGGGCCAGGACAAGAGCTGCTATTGACTGGCCAGGTGCATACCTTCGTGTGCCCCCAATAATAATGTATTAACGAGGAAAACACGAATTTGGAGCGTAAATGGAATATTCCCACTGTTGATAGGATTTTGATGAGTTTGTAAATGAACTGATCTAGTTCTAAACGATTCGTTGTTGTCTATTTATGCTGGCAAACACGCACGCCCGTGAACAAGTGAACTGGGAATATGGTTACCGTAACCTAAATAGGTTACGGTAACCATATTCCCATATCGTGAGCGTAAATACGCTCACGATACTGAAGTATCACTTGCGCGTTGCCACTCTGTGTTCGGAGAGCTATACTGCGTTGGCAGCAGAATGGGACTAATCCTTCTGGTGACAACACAATATAATAACCCTCCCTCCTCCCCAAGGAGCTCATTACTGGAAACCTTATTCACCACGTAGGAACACAACCAAAAAACAAATTTGGCCACAGAATTCTATGAGATGGAGGTCCTTCCCTAGTCGGGCAGCTCCAAATGCGAAAATATGAAATAAAATATAGATATCAACATTAGTAGAGAGTAGAGACTAGCGATGTTAAATAAAGGAGAGAAGAGGACTGTACGTACGTACAGTACTGTAAAGAAGATTTTAGTGATGAGCGTTGAATCAACGAACTAGTTGAATCAACCGTTGATCTCCTGTCAACGTATTATCGTTAACTGTTTATGAATCAACTAGTTGAATTCGTCAACGACGTTTATGAATTCAACTCGTGCGTCTCGTTCAATAAACGAGAACGCAAACGCAACGAGCTGAGTCCTAAGCCTGAAGAGAAAGTATGAAGGGAAGGTCATCTTAGTAGAACCAGCATTCAAACGTTTTCCAATACATAAATTGAACCAAATTGTTTCTAAAATTTTACGCGCAATCGTTGAATAAAAACCGCTTAATGAAATGAATCAACGGTTTACGTACTTTACGTTATAAGTGTGACATTAGTAGCACGTTAACTCGTTGACGAATTTAACTAGTTGACAAACGTAAATCAACGTTAACGGAAAAACCGTCCCATTCCCATCACTAGAATAGAATAGAAGTTTTCGACAAGTAAAGTAAGATAGTTTGATGGACCATCTGTTGAATCTGTTGAATGCACATAATTAACAATCACAATTTACAATCACACACACACAATGTCTGTCACATGACTGTATATAGAATACGCACGGAGGATCTCTATAGCGAGTTCTATTTTGTCGTGCAGCGACATCTTGTGACGCAAATGATATTTAATATGACAGGTATGACACTCACCTAAGCTACTACATGTAACACACAAAATGAACTCAAAACACCAAACGGAGTCAAAAATTCCTCAAGAAATGGGTGAACAGTAAAACCATAGTTAAAACCGATGTGCCCACCTTCGTTCACTAACTGGGGCAATCGGATGACTGACGATCAGCGATAACGCCCCACTAATGATCATATTATCTATGATAATGTCGCCTACTGACTGATTATCTTACGCTAATTGCGATATAATTAACTAGTCGCAACGGGCGGTGTCACTGGCGGTATCATCTCAAGCACTTTATAAACTTCGGCAATGAAATTAACAGGCTATCTATCATTTACATTGGTAGAATATATCCTCACGCCTTCCCATAAGGTTTCCTGGCAGAGGTGTATGGGTACCGTGAAGTACCCACACACCCACATTCCGCCAGAGATATATATATTAAGTGCCAACGTGACAGATGGCGAGTCCATCGCCGTTACTCAAGCACGACTATACATCCGTCTTTTGTATATATCGAAGAAAACTGCATCGAAATCCATTGTATAGAAGAAGCGCACAGACAGCAAAGATGGCACAACGGTGACCGATTACTTCAAACCTGGATTTTTATTCATTACGCAGGAAATATATAAGTGACAATATGACAGATAATGAGGGTAATATTCGTTTGCTGAGTAATTGCAGTTAAACACATAACTTCCTCCAAAACAAGTCGGTGAAGGGGTCTATGACCGATCTTGATATTTTTGACAATCTACAATGACAGTATTTACAGTACTTTAACTTTCGCTTCTGTGAGAAGTGAATTTAGTTGGATAGTTCTATATTAAGAGAAGTGGTGGCTGAGGGGTTAGAGTAGTTGAGAATAACACAAAGATAGCAAGTTTGAATCCTGACTGTACCAATGAGTTTCTCAGAACTCAAGTTTGGTGAAGGAAAGCGATTTCAGCCTAACGGTGAAAAAACATCGAGAGGAAATCTGCATACGTTTGAGAATAAATCAAAGGCGTATGTATAGTCAAACGGAGAGTAGAATTAAGAGAAGTATGGCGAGTCCATCGCGTTTGCATCGTCGTGTGATAAATCACATAAGTCCAGTAAGTACTTCTTGGTACAGTCAGGATTCGAATTCACACAACTCGGTTACCACATAGGCTTTTGGTACACGTGTTCAGGCTAAGGCCCTGGGCCTGTATTTACATTGTAACTTGATAATTATTCTTATTGTCATGGTTCCAAGAATACAATAAGGTCGTTATTCCCTTGAGCAGCACTTGCTATAAATATAATGACCTAGTTACTCTTAAATTCATCTTGACTCATTGTGTCCTATAAGGTCATATTCTGTGCAACCAACTGTCAGCTCTGTAGAGCGACCTATTGTTTGTACCTACATAAATACTTTAATACTTGATGCTTATACTTTTAAATTAATACTTTTAAAATTGATTTCATTGATAGGTCTTATTGTAGCTACCCCGGCGATCTTCGCACCACCTTAAATTGTAAAAACACAATTTTCTTGACTTTTGTCAAGAAAATTGTGTTTTTACTTATTTCCTCCTATTTTTAATGTTTCTCCCCATAATGAACCTTTCTCAGACTTCATCAAACACAAAAAACAATAAATCATCCAAATCGGTTCAGCCGTTTTAGAGTTTTGTAGTCTTTATGATTCATATTATTATTAGTTTTTATAAAAAAAAAAAAAATATGAATGATTCACTTTTATTTATATAGATAAAACATATCCTAAATGTAATTACAGCTAGTCTATCTCTGTGCCAAATTTCCATCCAAAACCATCCAGCCGTTATGGCGTGATTGAGACTCGCATTTAAATTTAATATTTGTAGGATATTTAATGTCAATTAACAAATTTAATTCGAATCACATTGTGTTTCACACCTCATTGTGAAAAGTCCCCGCGGCGCTAACAATGACGCGATCAATAACAATATTTACATAGTATAAAATTACGTCGGTACCGCTGTCTGTTCGTCAGATCTTTTCAAAAATGTATAAATATAATAATATATCCTCACGCCTTCCCACAAGGGTCCCCGAAGGGGTAGGCAGAGGTGTATAGGCAATACCCACACACGCACTTTCCGCCAGAGGTATATTAGGTGCCAACGTGACAGATGGCGAGTCCATCGCCGTTACTCAAGCACGACTATACATACGCCTTTTGGATTTCTTCTCAGACGTATGCAGGTTTCCTCTCGATGTTTTCCTTCACCGTAAAGCTCGTGGTGTGACTAATCACTGTACTTAAGTTTATAAAAACTCATTGGTACAGTCGGGATTCGAACTTGCGACCTTTGCGTCGCAGGCAACTGCTCGAACCACTCGGCCACCACGGCTCTTAATTCAAAAATAAATCAACAAATTCAACAATTTCAAAAGGATTTAAATGCAGTTTTAAGCAATAGAAAGAGTTATTCAAGAAAAAAAATTATATGTATAAAACATACATATTACAGAAAAGGCGATAAAACAAAGATTTGTATTGTAATGTCGCTTCAATCGCAAACGCTGGCCTTACGAGGAATACCAAAATAATGTACTACGGAATTGTATGTTTTAAAAAGATGGATAAAAAATACGCGTTGGTGACGATATTTATTTTTGTGTTATTTTTTGTGTTTATGTTACTGTATAACAAATTGTATCTTTTACATAATATTATAAGTATCTTCATTGGTGGGTATACCTGCTTATACTATAAATGTTAAGTACATTTATAGTATAAATGTTAAGTAAAGGTATACCTTTTATACCATTATTTATTTATTATATTAACCATATGCAGTCATCATCGTCGTGACGAGGCGAAGTGAAAACCAGATTGGAAACAACGTATTATCCACAGCCGTACCGGTATTTCCTCAATCATTTTTGAACTTAATAAAAAACTAATAAGTAATCAAGATATTTACGCAAAGATAAAAAAAAAATTAAGGTGTGTCAAGCTCATTGGGAAGTTTAGAACACGACTACTCAGTTGTACCCCGCGATTTCATCGTTAAACTGCACTAAATTGGATAGTTATCATGACGATATCTATATTAATATTATAGATATGAATATAGAATGAATATAATATAGAATGTGAATGTAAGTTTGTTTGTTACGCTTTCACGTAAAAACTACTTAATCGATCATCATAAAACTTTGTACACATATTCTTGGAGGTGTTAGAAGTAACATAGGATACTTTTTATTGAAAAAATAAATCATTTTTACGTCAGAAAAAAATGCCGTTTTACTAAAATGGTGATGGCTTATATCCAGGATTAAGACATAGAATACATTTGAATCCCGAAAGATTCAAAGCTCTAATATGATAAAGGCAAAAATATGTATGTTGCTCTTTCCACGCGGGCGAAGCCGCGGGCATAAGCTAGTTAATAATATTTTTGTGGATCACAAAATAATTAACGTCTAACAATACGGAAAGAAAAAAGACTTTCATCTGTCTGTCAGTGGTAGAACGCACACTTTAAGTAGAAGGTGCCATGATGTTTAGGTGCCAACGTGACAGATGGCGAGTTCTGTCGCCGCTTCTCAAGCACGTCATTTATGTAACCTCATAACATGAAGGATTGACCAAATAATAATGTGTGCTTCCTTTATAAAAACAATACACAAAGAACTAACTCGTTCTGTTATCTGTTTTAACGAGTCTAGTATCAATGCTGGTCATTACTTATAATATAATCTGTTCGCAGAACACAACCTTTTTTTAATGGATTATTAAAATGTTGCTTAAAATCTTATATATTATTGTTTACAAAAAAAACTTAGCTTAATTAATATAAAAAATAATTAATTAAGAAAGCCGTGGTGGCCGAGTGGTTCGAATGCAACTCAAAGATTGCAAGTTCGAATCCCGACTGTACCTACCAATGAGTTATTCTGAATTTAATTACAGTAATTTTCAGTTAGTTACTAAGGAAAACATCGAGAGGAATCCTAATACGTTTTAAAATAAATTCAAAGACGTATAGCCGTGCTTGAGTAACGGCGATGGACTCGTCATCTGTCACTATGGCACGGAAAATATATCTCTGGCGGAAAGTGGTTGTGTGGGTACTACCTGTACACTTCTGCCTACACCTTTCCACAAAGGTGAAGATATAAGAAGATACATATGATAATTGAATTAACTCTAATATCTTTCAACATCTTAATGACGATGTTTCGAGTAATATTGCTGACAGGTACATTTTGTTAGGAAGTAATCTCTTTGAATAGACCGAAATAGACATAGACCGAAGAAATGGACGGATTTGAAAAATCCTTTCTGCATAAGATGACGTTTATTGAGAAACGCTATAAATCGTCAGGCTACTTCCAAAGAGTACAACGTTAAGAGTACTCGAAACCGACGAGCATGTATGAAGAGACTGATGAATGTGGACGAAGCGAAAGAGGTATGTAAGTCTAGAGAGAACTGGCGCTTTATACTCTCTGACTACCCCGTTAGGGATTTGGCGTGATGATATGTATGTATGTATGTACTTCCAAAGCGAAGAGTCAAATTTATCGCAGATAAAATCGCGGACACATTTAATCTATTACAAAATTGACGTCGGTATAGATAAATTCTCAGATACCCTACCTTTTCCTTTGGTACAATCCCAATAATACCCCAAATAAACAAAACACAAACGATGATCACAATTCAAATTTTATAATCACGAGATCACTATCACAAACTATTTGTTATTATTGGTAAACAGAACTCGAGTTCGCGTGAGCGTTTCGCGGCGTGTTCGGTGAAACTGCCGGGTAGTCAGTGGGACTGCGTGACGGGCCGAGTGTGACGGCGTGATTCATTCACGAATCACGAATCACCGGCGGTGGTGCAATGTGGGGACGATGCGATGTATACTAAACAAAATGTACGTATTCCAAAAGTGTAAAATAATAATTGTATCTTCACTCATCTCACTAGAATAGTTTGGAAGAGGTCTAGTAACATCATTTATTCGCCGGAAATATGTTACACGCACACACTTAAAATACCAGTTCTACAGGTCATAATTATATTTTTCTTGAAAAATTGGTATAAGTACCTACGTAATTAGGTAGGTAACGACACAACACAATGGACCCTACAGAATGTGACGCGCAGACGTGGAAGGCCAAGAAGAAGATGGCGGGACGAACTGGACATGCACCTGCGCAGTTGGTCGGAGGTAGCGCTCGTTCGTGGGGAGTGGAAGGACAGGAGGGAGGCCTTTGCCCAGCAGTGGGACACAATTGGCTATAAATAAATAAATAAGTTAAACAATTTTTTAATTAAGTTTAAAGAGGCAATAGCCGTGGGCCAAAGAAAATATATGTACGAATATCGAGCTAGGATATTATCTGGTGGGTATGCAGAGGTATGCATAGCGCATTATACCCGCCGCAGTCCTGTAACTTGCACCAAACATCGGACTGCCTCAACCGCACACGCCACTGACGGCCATCGGGAGTCTCGTTTTCTACCGGCTCAATTGTTGTAATATACTTTGTCAATACTGGTTTATGTTCAATTAAAATGCCATCAATTTTACTTGTGACAATGTGCCTTGCATTATTTTATGTCAGACATCATTATTATATAGTATACCTCATATAAAGCAGTAGATTTTCACGTCTGTCTGTCTGTTTGTTTGCATCTCCTACTGAAACGATAATGGATTTTAGTCTAGGTATATATATATATATATATACATATTTATCCGATATCCACCATAATACTTACGCCAAATTATTACTGGCAATGTATTTTTTTGTACAAAAAGACTGGCAGACACATCGCCCACCTGATGGGAAACAGTTACCGTAGCCTATTTACGCTCACGATACCGAAGTATCACTTGCGCGTGGCCATCCTGTGTTCGGAGAATAATATTGTGTTGGCAGCATTATAAATCCCGACTGTACCAATGAGTTTTTCTGAACTTAAGTTCAGTGATTAGTCACACCACGAGCTTTACGGTGAAGGAAAACATCGAGAGGAAACCTGCATACGTCTGAGAAGAAATTCAAAGGCGTATGAATAGTCGTGCTGGAGTAACGGCGATGGACTCGCCATCTGTCACGTTGGCACCTAATATAATCATCATCATCATCATATCATCACGCCAAGTCCCTAACGGGGTAGGCAGAGAGTATAGAGCGCCAGTTCTCTCTAGACTTACATACCTCTTTCGCTTCGTCCACATTCATCAGTCTCTTCATACATGCTCGTCGGTTTCGAGTACTCGATACCTAATATAACTCTGGTGGAAAGTGGGTGTGTGGGTATTACCTATACACCTCTGCCTACCCCTTCGGGGACCCTTGTGGGAAGGCGTGAGCATTATAAATAAAATAATAAATAAATAATAATAACACAATCCTCTCCCCTCCCCAAGGAGCTCATTATTGGAAACATTATTTTTCCATATATTCAAAAGGGTAGGCAGGATGTGTCGGTAGTTCCCACACACTCACTTTTCGCCGGTGATATATTTTAACTGTCAATATGACAGATGGCGAGTCCATCGAAATTACTCAAGCACGACCATACTTACATACGTCTGTGAATTTATTCTCAGACGTATACAGGTTTTTCCTCGATGTTTTCCATCACCGCAAACCTCGTGGTGTGACTAATATATTTTTTATTTAACCTAATAGGGGCTTAAAATTGGCAAAACCTCAATTTTACGTAATATGTATGGATTAACGCCGTGGTGGCCGAGAGGTTCGAGCAGTTGCCTGCGACGCAAAGGTCGCAAGTTCGAATCCCGACTGTAACCATGAGTTTTTTCTGAAGTTAAGTACAGTGATTAGTCACACCACGAGCTTTAAGGTGAAGGAAAACATCGAGAGGAAACCTGCATACGTCTGAGAAGCAATTCAAAGGAGTTTGTATAGTCACGTTGTTACTGTCACTTTTGCACCTATAATATAACTCTGGCGGAAAGTGGGTGTGTGGATATTATCTATACACCTCTGCCTACCCCTTTGGGGATCCTTCTGGGAAAGTGTGAGGAATATTCGTATTGTATATCATGTTTATTTATGCGAGAAAAGTCTCTAGTTTACGTCATCAGCGTGCCAGAAGTTTCTGTCAACTGCTCAATGAATCAGGGAATGAACGGCTAATAATTGCCAAAATAATTATTCGTTCATTTGTTTTACTAACGACTAACAACTTACCGAGAACGAACGTGGAAATTACTTGCGCTGTGTTATTATAGAAACAAAAACATCAAACAAAAACAATAGGTGTTATCTCGCAGTGTTTTTGTTCCATTAAGATTTTCTACGTATCTCGTCACATAAAATATACTTTACGACAGTTATTATAGAATTCATTCTTGCTAATTGCACTAAGCGAAATTTTCTACCGGTTTCAAGAAGAAAAAAAAGGGCCGCAGTGACCGAGTGGTTTAAGTAGTGGGTCACTAAGTCAAGATTGCATGTTCAGCCCGCGGTGGTTTGTACCCATGAGTTTTTCTGAACTTAAGTACAGTGATTAGTCACACCACGAGCTTTACGGTAAAGGAAAACATCGAGGGGAAACCTGCATACGTCTGAGAAGAAATTCAAAGGCGTATGTATAGTCGTGCTGGAGTAACGGCGATGGACTCGCCATCTGTCACGTTGGCATCTAATATACCTCCGGCGGAAAGTAGGTGTATGGGTATTACCTATACACCTCTGCCTACCCCTTCGGGGACCCTTGTGGGAAGGCGTGAGGATATATAAGTACAATGACAAATGCGGTAATGTGAACCGCACATTACCGCATGCCATTGTACATTCAAAGATGATGATGCTGTCGTGCTATCGCCGTCGCTTATCGCCACCTGTCACATCAGCACCTAAATATACACCTCTCATCAGAAAAATCTAAAAACCTTGCAAGTTTATTTTTTGTAAGGATTATCAGAAAAATGTGTATATTTAGGGATCCAAGTAAAATGTTGTGATTTTGATTTTGATTTTTCTGATATATATAATAATAATAATATATCCTTACGCCTTCCCACAAGGGTCCCCGAAGGGGTAGGCAGAGGTGTATAGGTAATACCCACACACCCACTTTCCGCCAAAGGTATATTATATATATATGTTATATATACTCTCATTATATATATTCTCATCAAAGCTTCCTTCCGCCTTCTTATAAAAGCCTCCGTAAATATGTATACCAACATTACGTCAGAACTTTCAAATGTATACTCTAGAACACGCTTGACCATTTCAAGTCTAATCAGACCATGTTATTACTAACCACAATACTTTATAAACTGCATGAAAATCAATACAATGTTATCGCAAGCCATTTTGGAATGTATTCGCTGGGGAGTAGAGTGTAAAATGTGACGCGTTGGGCAAGTGTTGGCAACTGTCAGTCAAATAAAGTACATCTGACTTATTGCGGCATGAAGTGATATCGACAAGTGCATTAGGCTGCTTGTACACGGCACAATTTATATATCCTCACCCGCTTTCCGCCAGATATATATTTTAGGTGCCAACGTGACAGATGGCGAGTCCGTCGCCGTTACTCAAGCACGACTATACATACGACTTTGAATTGCTTCTCAGACGTATGCAGGTTTCCTCTTAATGTTTTCCTTCACCATAAAGCTCGTGGTGTGTGTAATCACCGGTACGGTGATTACACGCTACTTGTTATTCTGAACTCATTGGTACAGTCGGGACTCGAACTTGCTATCTTTGTGTTACAGCCAACTACTCGAAGCACTCATTTCTTCTTCGCAATAATGAATGTGGACGAAGCGAAAGAGGTATGTAAGGCTAGAGAGAACTGGCGCTCTATACTCTCTGCCTACCCTGTTAGGGACCTGGCGAGATGATATGTATGTATGTATGTATTATTGTACAATTGAACGATCGAAAATTGACGAGAGGAACTCTCCGTAATTTTTTTTAAGGGGAATTCTATTTGTATGAGTATTTAGATGCAAGTAATTTGTTTTCAAAAGAATTTAGGATATTATGTTGTGTGTATTTTGCGCTATTGGTATAATTGTTGGTTATTACCAAAGCAAATTTTAATCAATTATTTTTATGCGGAGAATCAAAAAGTCTAAAGGTTAATTACGATAGTCGATTCAATCTGAATGCCGAGTGACGTAAGGGTTTGAAGCTTCTCATAATAGCACAGGTAACTACCGAAATATATTTTTGAACCGTCAATATCGGATGGCTTTAAATGAATTTTGTGTGTAGAAAATGAGATTACCACACAATCAAGAATCCAAAATCCTAGGCTCGATACTGAATCTTTTTTGTATTAATAAAAGAAACATTTGGATTTTAACGCTTTTATAGACTTGAATCTTGATACCCTAAAGGTGACCCCTAACCTAAGGAAATATGTATTGAACCTATGTTCAATTACAATAGTATTTAATAATATATACAGCTACCTGTGGTGTTAGCTAATCTATCTCTGCGCCAAATTACATTCAATTCCGTTGAACCATTCTGGGGTGATTGAGTAACAAACATCCATACTCACAAACTTTTTCATTTATAATATTAGGATAGACAACGCAGCCTATCCGTGTGTCGGCAGCCTAAGCATAGAGCCGCGTTGTGTAAAGGTGTGTCAACACAACAGATATAGAGCGGCGCGACCTTACTGCTCTCTGTATGGGACACCACATTTTGTCATTAGGACTACCCTGGTCTTTACGCCATGGGACTACTAATAATGGATATGACAATTGCGAATTTATTAAGACATGCAATCATAATAGGTAGGCATAGGATAAGCAGAGGTGGAGCACACCTTTTAGCCGGCTTAGACGGCCGAAATAGCTCCAAAGATAAAAAAACTACAACATCATTAAAGGGAGTAGTTCCCACGTTGAAACATGGTCTATGGATTTTATTCAGAAACTGATATGAACATTTTAAGATAAGAGTAGCACTCCTTATAACTTTAGTTATCTGCCAGTGAAAGACGTGTCAAAATCAGTTCAGACCGAACAAACAGACAAAAGTTTTATAATCTGTGTTTTTATTACCAGTACCGAATTAACTTTCATATGCAATAAAAAAATACGTGTTTACGTAAAGCTAAACCTTTTATTTATCCCTACTCTTTTTATTACGTAAGTTTATATAATATAATAATATTACATATTGCATTTTGACTTATACTGCAGAGAGCATAACTTTTTTGTAATAATATTTAAACATCGTCACGCTCCCCACAAGGGTCCCCGAAGGGGTAGGCCGAGATATATAGGTAGTACCCACACACCCAATTTCCGCCAGGGATATATTGTAGGTGCGAATCCATCGCCGTAACTCAAGAACGACTATACATACGGCTTCTTCTCAAATGAATGCAGGCTTCCACTCGATGTCTTCCTGCACCATCAAGCTCTGTGTGTGAGTAATCACTGTAATTAAGTTCAGAAAAACTCATTGGTATAGTTGGGATTCGAACTTGCAATCTTTGTTTCGCAGGCAGCTGCTCGAAACACTCGACCATCAGGGCTTAAAAACACTTAATTAAAGTGTGTTTTATTAATTAAATAAAACACCTCATATACATAACCATATAGCCAAACTAAGAAATGATTTTGTATAATTATTTATTTGTCTTCAGTCTTGCCGAATGCCCCAAAAGGAACATATTTTTTTTATACTACAAGATCTAGACTCTAAGATCTAGATCAAGACTACAAGGTCCTGCCCCAGTCGGGCAGATACAAATCGAACGGGAAACCCGTTATGCCCTACCTCTCTTAATAATCATGGTAAAACAATCTTTATCATCTCTGTAATAACGTCCAAACTCAAAATTTAAATGAATCATTATCGAAATTCGACCATCAATATAAATGTACATAGAACTTTCACTCAACAAAAGCATCCTTTGTCATCGACAGATAAACCCAAATGTTCTGATGTCAACAATACAATGTATTGTATTATGTATGTCAACATTGAACTTTTTAAGACAAGGTCGGCAGTGCCTTGACACTGCATCTCCGCTTCCGGCTCACTGACAAAGCGGAGGTCTAGTCCAGAACGGATACTCATCAATTACTGATATCTGGTGAGAAAACTTGGATTCCTTAAGGGTTGAAAGAGGGTGGGACAGCTTGGAATGGACACAATGGAAGCTTCCAAGCCAGGGTAACCGATTACCATCTAGTCAGACGTATGTTTGTACATGGCTCGATTTGCCATGATTCCCACGACTACTATCCAACCTACTGCACCTCTCACCATCGACGGGGAATTCATCCCCATACCTTGGACCAAAATGGGCATGCGTTGCGTTGTTCCAAAGGAGTTTCCTTACGCGAACGCTCAGGCTGTGGAATGACCTCCCCGTTGAGGTTTTCGCTGGAGACTACAGCATGAAGTTCTTCAAGAAGACTGAAAAGTTTCCTGCATGATCGGCAGAGTGAGCGATACCCCTGGTGTTGCAAGCGTACAAGTGAGTCAGCCTGGACTTGCAATAACATGGCAACTGTAGCCTAAGAAGTATTTCAAAGTAAGGACAATAGGCTGCTACAAACTCGTCACCTAACATATTGGCACTTAAAATATATCACTGGGTATAAGAGTATTGTGTACTTCTGCCTACCCTGTTACTGCATTGATACTGTATGTTATCACGCCGAGTTTCTCACGAGACGGAGAGTGCTCTGCACTATTTCACTCTGACCTCTCCGACCTTGACCGACTTTTACTCTGTCTAACACCTGACCGCGATGAAAATGGCATCGTCATCCCAGTCATCCCAGATCCTCGGTCACAGTTCGTTCCCATTTCATTCATATTCATCAGCTTTTTCAGACACATACATACATATAATCTCGCCAAAAGACAGGGAGAGAAAAGCACATGTTCTCTCTAGTCTTACAGACCTATATTTCTTCATCCACATTCGTCATTCTCCATACACGCTCGCCTATCTTAAGGACTTTTGGCTTTACAATCTTTGAGTGTTCGATCTGTTTGATCTAAGTAGATTTCCATACACGGTGGCATGGAGTACAATAAACTGTGTACATACTAGGTGTTCCCCGCAGTTTCTCGCGGATAAATTTGATTTCTCTCCATTCACATATCCCATGTGTTAAGCCATCTAACAATCTATCTCTGTGCAAAGTTTCATTGAATTCCGTTCGACAGTTTTTGCGTGAAAGATGAACAAACAAACATACGCATTTAAAATATTAATAGGTTTTGTTTGGAGCGTGATCGGAACCCCAATACTGCCTTGACCAAGTCCTGCGCGTTCACAAAAAAGGCAACCTTAAGAAAAATCATGTTTTCTATGTCAAGTAAAAAACGTTAATTCTGTTGAAGCTCGCTCGGCTAATCAATAAATGTAACCCTTATTATGGAATCAGAAATAATGCGCATTGCAATATTGCTACAACCTTGCAGTGAACATGGCCTAAGCTGCAACGTAATAGAGTTCAATATCGAGCGGCACACATCGTGAAGCGAGTTAGCAAAAGTAGGCAAGTTATGGTAATTGGGTACTAGATTACAGTTATGGAGCATATAATAAATCATTGAAACATTTGTTTTTATATAAAACAGCTTGTTTAGTCTTATAGGGTCTGTAATTGGTCTAGATATTATGTTGGACACGTGATCTAGATTATAAATAAGGGCACGCGGCGGACATTTCTATTATAATCACTATTTTTTATTTATTTATTAAAAAAATATCCTCACGCCTTCCTACAAGGGTACCCGAAGGGGTAGGCAGAGGTGTATAGGTAATACCCACACACCCACTTTCCGCCAGAGGTATATTACGTGCCAACGTGACAGATGGCGAGTCCATCGCCGTTACTCAAGCACGACTATACATACGCCTTTAGAATTTCTTCTCAGACGTATGCAGGTTTCCTCACGATGTTTTCCTGCACCGTAAAGCTCGTGGTGTGACTAATCACTGTACTTAAGTTCAGAAAAACTCATTGGTACAGTCGGGATTCGAACTTGCGATCTTTGTGCCGCAGGCAACTGCTCGAACCACTAGACCACCACGGCTACTGTTGTTTGTAAAAAATATGTAATTTAACAGCACTTAGTAAGCATTTAAAATTAATTACAATAATAACTAAGTAGTGGCCGTGGTGGCCGACCACCAATGAGTTTTTCTAAACTTAAGTAAAGTCTAGAGAGAACTGGCGTTCTATACTCTCTGCCTACCCCGTTAGGGACTCGGCGTGATGATATGTATGTGAGTAAGTACAGTGATTAGTCACACCACGAGCTTTACGGTGAAGGAAAACATCGAGAGGAAACCTGCATACGTCTGAGAAGCAATTCAAAGGCGTATGTATTGTCGTGCTTGAGTAACGGCGATGGACTCGCCATACACCTCTGACTAACCCCTGATCTCTGGCTGAAAGGGGTGTGTGAGTACTACCTATACACCTCTGCCTACCCCTTCCCGTGGACCCTTGTGGGAAGGCGTGAGGTTAATGATACGATAATATATGTACAAACATATCAGTTTTATACATCCGCCCATAAATTGTTAGTTATAATCGTCATATCATCAGGCCGAGTCCCTAGCAGGGTAGGCAGAGAGTATAGAGCGCCAGTTCTCTCTAGACTTACATACCTCTTTCGCTTCATCCACATTCATCAGTCTCTTCATACATGCTCGTCGGTTTCGAGTACTCTTGACGTTCCCGTCCTTCAGAGTCCGATCAATCATTATAATAGTCTATAAATATCGGTAAGTATAGTTAGTATTTTTTTTACAAGAGTGGCAAACAAGCATACGGCCCACCTGATGGGAAACGGTTACCGCAGCCTATTTACGCTCACGATACCGAAGTATCACTTGCGCGTTGCCACTCTGTGTTCGGAGAGTTATACTGTGTTGGCAACGTAATAGGTCTAATCCCTCCCTATTGCCAACACAGTATAACAATCCTCCCTCCTCCCCAAGGAGCTCATTACTGGAAACCTTATTCACCACGTAGGAAAAAAAATGTTATTTGGCTACGGACTTCTAGAGGTCCTGCCCCAGTCGGGCAGCTCCAAATTCGAACGGAGAATCCGTTATGCCCTACCTCTCTTATTACAGACATGTATTATTATTGTATTCATGAAATCAAGTCAATGGAGCAAGCCATTTGAGATCTAGCCCAGATAGATCGAACGCAGGACGTATTGTGGTCGAGAAAGCAGAACGGTGTGTTGTTCCGTGGTTACATCGATACATACCTACATCAGTAAGCAAACATATTTGTGGTTTTAACCGATGTAACACTGAAAACTAAAACTGGCAAATCAATACGAATAAGTTGAAGAGTTCGTATGAAAATATGTATTCGCATTGCTGGCGATTAGGTACTCGAACCAACCTGACCCCCTGGACACCACTGCTACATGGTAGGTTAGACTTAGTTTTAAAAATGAGTAGACGTATTCATATCTATTTTAATTACGATCCAGCTTAGTGCAAACTTTGTTAGTTAATTGTAATGTTTGTCTTTTAGATTTTAGTATGTATTGTACATTATTTTAAATATGTAAATAGGTACCTCTAAAATAAATTGTTCACAATCCGACAATGTCCAAGTCTATCCACAGATTCACTCCATATATTTAATCTGTCTTATAATGTAACACTTCACATAACTATTTACGTAGTAATTATTCTTAGAAATACTTTTACTTCGCATAACAAATTCATCGAGTCACAAATTGCATTTCAAATGTGTTTTCGTATAAACAATCAGTGCACGCCCGCCTGCCGCTGTCACTATCATGTGACTGACGCCTCACTCACGCTTGACTTGACAGACGATACAATTGACAGAATTCGAAATTCAAATTAAGTTTTTTTATGGTTTACTTAAAAAACCAATGCCGTGTTTATTGTTCCTTTAAGTTTGGCAAAAACTTATAAATATCTCTTATAAGATAAAGATATTTTTCCTAAATAAATAAGTATTTTATAAGGCCAAGTAAGTAATCACTGCGAATACAAGCCTTGCATACTTTTTGCTACCACGATCAAAGAGTTGCACATAGCTATTTGCTAGATATAATGTATTGAATCTGTTATAGGCATTGGGTAATATTATATACATACATATCATTACGCCGGCTCCCTAACGGGGTAGGCAGAGAGTGAAGATTAGAGGTTAGGTGTCCTTGTTTAATGAACTATCCACGAGATCCTCACTGAAGGTAAAGATACTAATCTGGAGATACATGATTCATTGCGGCAATTGTGTCAATTGTATAGAACCATCAAGTTTTATTACTCAGAAATCAATTAAGAGTTGTCCAACCATTAGCCTTGTATTTGTGCGTCTTACCAAAAACAATATCTCTAAAAGAACTCCCTATCTATATAAGTATATAGGGAGTTCTTTCCTTAAGATTCCTGCAGGGTCGGCAACGCAAGAGCGTTACCCCTGGTGTTGCAAGCGTCCATGATACCGGTAACAGCAGCATCTGGCTGCGAGCTTCTTTACATACACTTACCTTATATTGTCACCATAAAGGCACAGGATCATACATATCATCACGCCGAGTCTCGGGGTAGGCAGAGAGACGCTACATTTGGAAACAAAGCAGGTGAATAGAAACAATTATAAATGCCACGTTCTGCTAAATGTCACAAAAATAATGTTGCCATTGGTTGCCATGTTAGTAATTGTTCCGAGGAACAAAAAGTCTATCTTCACGAATTGCGTACAATTGGCGCGGATCTATTCAGTCACGTTACTGGCGCGAAGGTCGTTTTTAATTCGTCCGTTAAATTGCAAATTGTCTGTGGTATGGTCATTGCTTTTGTTCAAGACTATATTGAAACGCAGTGTATTTTTAACACGCTTTTTTTGTTGTCGTCTCCGTCATGCGTTGCAATACCACGCTAATTTCATTGCGATCAGTCGAACGAAGAGGTAATTTACTGCCGCCCTATTAAGAAAGTTTTTTTGAGGCAGGTACCCTTGGACCTCCACAGAACAGCATACCGAAGCTACATCACAATCTGATCAATGATTTCGGAACGTATGACGCTTAAGAAGATTGTAAGCTTGAACGCTGACTGCATCAGTTAGGTTTTCTAAAGGCAAGTACTTGAGTAACGGCGATGGATTCGCTATCGCCTAAATATATCTTCGGCGAAAAGAGGAAGGCGTGACCATTAGAATTATCAAGTCTGTTTTGATATCTCTGATCTGCCTCTGATAGCCGAGCATGTATGAAGAGACTGATGAATATATAAGAGAGGTAGGGCATAAAGGGTTTCCCGTTCGAATTTGGAGCTGCCCGACTGGAAGACCACCTTATAGAAGTCCGTAGCCAAGTTTTTTGTGTTGTGTATAACTTTTTTTTTCCTACGAGGTGAATAAGGTTTCTAGTAGGTAATGAGCTCCTTGGGGAGGGGGGAGGATTGTTACATTGTGTTGGAAGCAGAGGGATTAAACCCATTATGCTGCCAACACACTATGCTCCGAACACAGAGTGGCAACGCGCAAGTGATAGTTAGGTATCGTGAGCGTAAATAGGCTACGGTAACCGTTTCCCATCAGGTGAGCCGTATGCATGTTTGCCACTCTTGTTGTAAAAAAAAAATTGTTGAAGTGAATATTCTAACTAGCGCACTACTACTCTCTCTGCCTCTAATTGTATGAATGAAAATCGCCAAGTACAGTTCTGTAGATATATCCACCACAGCACAATGACAAAAAAATACACAATTGGGCTCGATACATATGTAGTAATATTATACATATATACGTAATATAGTATGTAAGTAGTAACATGTATATATTCATTTATTTCCATACAACGTACACAGGCCGGTGTTACAGCCTTTATAAAGGCGCATTATAATGACAAAGTAATGGCACTGCGAAGGCTGTATCCGTTTCCAATTACCTGCAGGGTGTCTCACTACGACACCTGATCGCATTCTGTGGCACGGAATTATATACACGTGACCTCCTGTGTATTAACACACACTTAGGGCCGGTTGTTTAAACATACTTGTATCAAATTGTGATTAGCAATGAACGGTGTTAAACGACCGTTTAATATTAAGGGTTGTTATCGGCTGTCAAAACGATTTTTTTACTGTAGAAGGTGTGTACGTTACGTAATACAACTGTAAAGAGATGGCCCCTATTTTCATAATATATCATTCAAGCTCAAGCCCCGTTTTATGATGGTCTGTGAGCGATTTTGCATGAGTCTCAAGCATACGCGGAGAGATGCCTTACTCTATGCTATTCTTATACATTTTCTATCGGACGTTTTATATTATTCCAAGCCTGTTACATGTTCGTCTTATTATGTGAATATTGCAATAGCACGTCAGGTAAAATAAAATGATATTATCATATGAATGTTCCTACGTTGACACTGGCATCTGATGAAACAACGAAATCTTTTAAAACTACAGTTAACGCCACATTCAACTGTTCGTCAAGTGGTCGCGGCACGACCGGCTCTAAGTTACCAATACATGTAATTGAATTAAAATCTGTATGTATATTATAATGTATATTATATTTAAGCTATATCTCCAGCATGTAATTACAAAATTGTAGTTATCAATTACAATGTAGGCCACCGCAGCATTGGTTTGACTGGGTGTGAGGTGTGTGAGGTCCACACAGTCAAGTGCATAGGATATCCGCTGTCACTATTAAGTCACTAACTCGCTACCAATGCTACTATTATTATGAATACGAAAGTTAGTGAGGGTGTTTGTCCACGGAACTCGTTGAGGTTTTCCCTGGAGAGTACAACATGGAGTTCTTCAAGAAGGGATACCCCTGGTGTGGCAAGCGTCCATAGGCGGCGGTATATGCCTACCATCAGGCGAACGGCATGCTTGTTTGCCACGCATGTGGTATAAAAAACTGAATCGAATAAAATTTAGTACATAGCTGGATATATATATTGTTACCAAATATGTTACGCGTCCCGAATACAGTCAGAATGCCATAGACACGAGCTTCAAAACAGATCCGGGCTCACATCAGGTGTATGGCGTCGGTCGTTTCTAATATTAGCTTTTTATTAATATGACTAAGTTGGTTAATTAGTGTTAAATATATGCACTGATCATAATAAATTTGTTGATGAAGAATTTGGATCAAATCGATCGGACTCTCAAGGACGGGAACGTTAAGACTACTCGAAACCGACGAGCATGTATGAAGAGACTGATGAATGTGGACGAAGCGAAAGAGGTATGTAAGTCTAGAGAGAACTGGCGCTCTATACTCTCTGCCTACCCCGTTAGGGACTCGGCGTGATGATATGTATGTATGTATGTATGATAAAGAATTGATGAAGGCAATAAACAAAACTATAAATGTTAACCGTTTTGACATAAACATCTGCAATAGTTGTTAAACTTTGTAGCAGTTGTTTGTACCCATCTCAGAATAGGTCGGTATTATAATCATGACGACCGTCTGGTCTAGTGGTGACAGCTCCTGACTGCGAAACTTGAGGTCGCGGGTTCGAATCCCGCTGAGGGCAGATATTTGTGTGATGAACACGAGTATTTGTACCTTAGTCTTGGATATCCTATGTATTTATGTATATATCTATCTATATAAGTAATTATATCGTTGTCTAGTTACCATAATACAAGCTTTGCTTACTTTGGGACTATGGCAATTTGTGTGTAATTGTCCAAGGTATTTATTGGCGTATTTTTTTCTATTAAAACCTCTTCTCTATCTATACCATCACGCCGAGTCCCTAACGGTGTAGACAGAGAGTATAGAGCGCTAGTTCTCTCTAAACTTACATACTGTACTTATATCATTACCACTTCTGGTTTCTAATAATATATATTCCGGAAAACCCTACAAATGAAACCATGCGCCAATACTTGTAGACTATTTTTGATTGTCGTTTCTACCTCGCATAACAAAATATATTTTTCAAGTATAAACTTCCTACATATCTTTATATATATATATATGTATCCTCACGCCTTCCCACAACTTTCACACTTCCCACGCAGCTTGTTTGATAGCGCCTGCATTGTTTTGTATAGCAATCTTAATACGCAACACACAGCGACAACAATTTCCACAGGCGCTTGTAAAGTTATATGTATACTAGCCTCTCGACCCGGCTTCGCCCGGATGCATTTATTATTTGGATGCGTTTTTTTTGGAGAATGCTCCCGGGAGACTCGACTTGTAACTAGACTTTTCACCCAATTTACACAAAACTTTAACGAATCATACACTTTAACTATTCTTAAGACTTAATAATATATATCCTCACGCCTTCCCACAAGGGTCCCCGAAGGGATAGGCAGACTTTTATCATTGTATTATTCAAATCAGGATGAAAATTAGCGCAGTACCTAGTTTCGTTAGTTATTTATTGTTTATTTCTGTCTGTTTGTGTGTCTATAAGTTTACACAGAATTATAATGTTACACAGAAATGCTGCGGGGTTTTTGTTCTATAATATGTATTACGGTGATGTCTTCACGTCTATCTACTAAGATCTCAAAGTTGAAGGGGTAGGCAAAGGTGTTACAATACTATTTTTCCTCCAGAGATACATATATAATATGCATTTTATGTGCCAAATTGACATATGGCGAGTCCATCGCCGTTACTCAAAACGACTATCCAAGCACCTTTAAATTTCCTTCGCAAACGTATGGATGTTTCCTTTCGATGTCTTCCTTCAACGTAAAGCTCGTGGTGCGATCACCACCGAGATTTGAACCTACAATCATTGTTTTTTTTTTTTTTTTTTTTTTTATACCACTTGGGTGGCAAACAAGCATGCGGTCCGCCTGATGGTGCACGGTTACCGCCGCCTATGGACGCTTGCAACACCAGGGGTATCACTCGTGCGTTGCC
>JACCPG010003971.1:0-25909 GCA_016069955.1 Drepana arcuata
CCGTGTATTTGTATATTTGAATATCCTTAATAATAATCCTTACTGTACAAAATATAAACGATATAATTATTATGATACCCGCAGAACAGTACTATTACAAACTACTTAGATGGTTGGTAAAAATAATATCACACGGTAAATACTTAAACTTTAATTTGAGATCACAATACAGCTTTATTCTACTCCGCCAGCCTTTTCATTTTGACCAGCGTGTGGCTCATGGGTATTTTCATCCACGTCACCATAGTTTCCAAGCAGTCTCTGACCAGTGGGATCAAAAGGCGATTTAAGATGCAAAGTAGCCTTGTATCTATGACCCATAACTTCAATTTCGTAATTGCCATCCTTCAAATAATTTTTCGTCACCTCAGACCCTTTGTTGTTTACGTAACCAATGCCAATCGGTTTGTCTAAGAAATAGCCGTAGTCTCCTCTTCTTAAATATCCCACCGGTTCCCCATTTCTGAATATAGCTTCCTGGCCGAAAAGAGCCACCTTGAAAATAAAAAAAAAATGTATTTACATATTGAAATAATAATTAAATATCTTCAATAAATCTTCACGCCACCGAACTTCACTTCACGGTAACCATCCACAAGGGGAGGGGTGAACAAAGGTGTGCAGGTATTATTCACTAACCCACTTTGCGCTGGTGATATAGATAGATAGATGTTAACCTGACAAATGGCGAGTCTATCGCCGAATTAAAATAATGCTAAATAAAAACTACCTTATCGTCAAGCGTGAAGTAGGCATATTTTTTCGTAACCCCGTTTTTCATCGCTTTATTAACGTGCTCGTTGCCAATGAAGTCCCCATTCTTTCTGCATGTGAATGCCAAGTTAGCTTCTACGGGATTGTCGTCAGGTCGCAAGTCCGCATTCCACAAGTGGTATCCTGGAATAAAACGCACAAAACATTAACTTTACAAGTTTTTGTACAGTGAATTATACATACCATGAGCCACCTATTCACATGAGCCAGGTATTCAAAGACACCTACGCCTTGAGACGGCGACAAATAGGCGATCTATATTAGTCCTATATATTGATTGTCTCTGGCTAAAAACGAATTTAAGTCTCTGCCTCTTCCTTCAGTTCTTTGTGGGAAAACGTCGGTATATTACTGAGCCCAGTGTTACGAGTAGGTAGGAGGTAACAGATTATACACGGCATATCCATACCTGTTTGAATGCGCTGAACTCTTGATCTACCAATTCGAGTCTCGAACATACAATATATCTTTTTATGATAACATCACGTAACGCTATCCCTCAAGAGCCGTGTAATCGGAAATAGACGGATCTCGGAGCATAGGTAGCCTCTAGTAGGTACCGAACATAAATGTTCATTAAATGCACAATTAAATCTTCATCAATCTAATGTAAAATAGGGTTATTTGACTAACTACTCTCAACATTCTCTCTTTTCTTAAGATACGGGTAACATTATCTAAAATTGTTTAACCTTTTTCAGCGCTCAATGCAGTCAGAGCCCTCCAACCAGCGTTCTTGATGCCTTTAGCGGTGCTCAAGGCCTTGTAAATTTGTACAGCATGAGAAGACGGCACATGAAGCTCCCATCCCAATTCACCCGCCCATGCGATCCGCAGTGCTCTGCAAGTGTAAGACTTCTTCTCCGGGGAGTGAGGTTTTGAGAAATGTATGCTGCGGTGAGTGTTGACTGGGAAGGCGTCGTTTGATAAACCCGCGTCGGTGTATCGCTGAAGTATCCGTTGACTGAAAAAAAATATATATCTTGTACATAATTTTATGATATTTAACAAAATTCAATTTAAATAGAGAACACAAATAATGTTATAACGCTGTACATATTTATCTAGTCAAAGAAATACAATTAAAATGTATGTTTTCAATATTAAAATAACCGCTTTTTACTAAATGCATATGGATGTATACACGGTACATATAGCAAAATCTTTGTCTCTCTGTCTGTTTGTTCCAACTCATCCCTGAAACCGCTGGACCGATTTTAACGGGACTTTCATTAGCATATAGCTAAGCTAGCTTTATTTTTATGTAAATGGCACAACTTGTAACATTTTTAAACGTGGTACCTGTCAGGTCCTTGTACACTCAGTATACACAGTTGCTTAGAGACATCGGTGATGGTGGCCCTCAGCTTGTGGGTCTGTATGATACGGCGCAAGTGGGCCAAAGTGTGGTTGGCGCTGAAGCCGCTCGTCACTACATAGTAACCTCGACCCTTTAGAGAACAAAATAAGGTCGAATTTGTTTCTGCAAGAAACTGTAAACATGTTATGTTGATAAGGTTACCTTGAAAATAGGTTCGTGCAATTGTCCACTGCCGCCGTCCAGGACAGTGACGGTCACATCTGCTTCGACACCCCCTTTGTCGTTCAGCAGAAGAGAATATTTTACCCTAAAAGAAGGTTGGCTCCAAAATAATAGGTATTACCTACGCATAAATTTTACAAGCATCCAATCAACAAGGAGGCAATTCTACATTCAAATTCAAATATTTTATTACTTTTTCCAAGGTACGTTAAAAGTTATGTAAATATTTACCTGTCATCGCTATTGGCTAAATCCGCCGTAAATGCTAGGTCAGCTGTCCTCTGAGCGTCCGGCCCTGTCACGTAGAATTTACCATAATACGACATGTTAAATAGTGCTGCCGCGTTCCTGCACGCCAGTGCTTCTTGTCCGACCTGAAACATGATATTTACTACTGATAAATTTTTCAACTTATACATTAAGACAAATATCGCCACAAGTTATTGTAATCTATCTTCAAGCGTTGCCACTAAGGTCCGCAAAGGATAGAAAGAGATACCTATATCAAACCTCTTTTCGCCGGGATCAACGTGACAGATATCAGTGTGACGAAAGTAATGTGATTACTGTTCATAAAACGCATTGAATGAACGAAACAATTGGCCACCTTCTGTATATCTGTATTTAAAAAAAATAGTAACCCAACTGCTTTCTTTCTTACCAGATCATGATGTTTGGAGAACCCAAAGCTGTGGTCTCCTTTGAGTACTTCTTCGTAGCGTTGGTCCAAGTTCCGCGGATAATCGTGAGTGCCGCCCCAGTCGTACTGTTGCACGCGAACCTGCAAACGAAAATCATCTCGTATTTAAAAAGTACAATCTGCTATATAATTATATGTACATAAATAATTACAAACAGCAAATTTATGTTTTAATGAACTCACTTATTCTTGACTGGTACCCGTATTAAACTTTGTCTAGTTGGGGGCCATCAGTTGATATTATGTACGTATGAAACATCAATTATTTCCCTCTTCCAAATCAGTCCTTGTCAACTTACTTCGGGACATAAGCCTTTTCTCCAATTCACCTGATTATTTGCCTAATACAGAATTCAAAGTAAGTGATTACGTGCCTTTTCGCCGGGCATAAAGAAGGCCGGCCTCTCCCATCCCGCCCGGGCTTGCATCACGGCGCCGTCCTCCACCAACTCTTGGTGTAGTGCGTCGTGACTGGCGTCCCTCCCGGCCAGTGGCTCGTCGTGAGGAAACACTATGTTATAGTTGCGCACGTACGCCTCGTGGCTGCTCTCGCGCATCCAGTGAGCACGCGACATTTGTCCCGGGGTGAAACGACGGATGTCAAACGTGAACATGTTGTATTGCGGTCTGCGGAGTCATAAGAATTCAATAATTCTCTTATTAAGATTCGTAGTGGCCATGGTAGTCATATGCAAAATTAAAATTTATTACTCTGTTTCTCTAAGTTTTCGTCATCTTTACAGGGCTTTACAACCTACTACCGTTCTGTTCTAACATATATTCGTGTACCTACTTAAGTACCAGCAGTGGTTAGTCACACCACGACCTTAACTGTGAGGGTGAGGCGAGGAGGTGAGATCTATAATATCCTAATGCCTTCCCAGAAGGGTCGCTGAAGGGGTAGGCAGAGGTGTATAGATAGTACTAACACACACACTTTCCCCCAGATATATATTTTAGGTGCCAACGTGACAGTGGCCCAGTCCATCGCTGTTACACAAGCACATACGCCTTTGATTTCAAGTGTTATTCATAAAAACCACGCGATAATTCTGGTACAAAAACAACAACATACCAACTTAAACATAAACATTATTACGCTCTGCTTTTAATTATCAGCCAACGACACCGAGTATGATAGCAGTGTTCACTTAGAGATAACCTTACGCTGTTTTATGATACATAACTACTTTATTTGAGGATCTAATTGTCAATTTGTTCATGTATATAAAGTGTGGTAACAAAACGTACTCTTGCTATGCACTAGCCATGATTCCCGGGGCATCAGGTATCTTGAGCACTAAATGATTGAATGAGAGGATTGCGCCAAAGGACAAGTAATATATCTTATGCATAGCGCTCAAGTTACATGGCGGCTTGGAATATAAATACATCTCCGGCGAAAAGTGTGTGTTACACAGAGGTGTAACACACACTTTTAGGCAGAGGCCTACCCTTTCGGGAACCGTTATGGGGAGGCGTTATGATATATTAAAAGTTAATAGATAAAAATATTGCCATAAGCATCCTCACCTTCCCGTGACAATCCATTCAGCCATTTGAATACCACACCCAGCCGAGAACATCATACCGGCAGAGTTGTAGCCGCAGTTGTGGTATAGCCCTATAATTGAAGCATGATTTAAGGAAAGGCTGAGCCTTGCGTCGGTCCTTTCAATTACACATTTACACATACATCAGCATCTTCACACATACTTCATCCAATCCAATGATTTGTTCTAGACAGTTGGAACATCAGCCTTTACTTTAAATAAAATAATATAAATGTGTAGGTACCAATGAGCTTTTCGATGAAGGAAAACACCTGCTGCTGTCTGCTACTGCATCCATACATGCGCGTAGATAGTTAAAGATCTTTCTTGAAATTATAGTATTCTTGATAGTATAAACGGCGAAATTTGGTGTAATTATCAGTTAAGTCAGCACATAAATATACCTCAAGCGAAAAGGTGTTGTTAAACTTCCGCTTAACCCTTCGGAGACCTTTGTATATATATATGGAATAAATACCTACGATATCATAAATAAATGACACGTTACCAAAAACATTAGGATCCTCTCCCAGCAATGGCTTGTGGTCAGGTGTAAACGACTCGGGCCCACAAACGGTGCTCTTGATGCCCACAGTGGCCAGTTTAGGGCACAGAGAGCCAGCGCTTATCATGTGCACACCGAATATGTCCCAGTCCAAGTCGTACAGGTGGAACTGGAGGTTATCTGGCACCTATTGGGATACATCGCATAGAATAACCTTATCTGATTAATGATAGATGTCTACAAATTTAGAATATAATTGAGGTTCCTTATAAAGTGTAGGGATCGTTTTATTTCTGTTTACTTGTATTTCCTGTACGAGAATGCACATCAAATTGGGTAGGTAGATAGGACTTAAGAGAGGTAGGGCATAACGGGTTTCCCGTTCGAATTTGGAGCAGCCCGACTGGGGCAGGACCTCCAAGAAGTCCGTAGCCAAATAACACATTTTTTTTGTGATGTGTTCCTACGCGGTGAATAAGGTTTCAATAATGAGCTCCTTGGGGAGGGGGAAGATTGTTATATTGTGTTGGCAGCAGAGGGATTAGTCCCATTATACTGCCAAAACAGTATATCTCTCCGAACACAGAGTGACAACGCGCAAGTGATACTTCGGTATTGTAAGCGTAAATAGGCTGCGGTAACCGTTTTCCATCGGGTGAGCCGTATGCTTGTTTGCCACTCTCGTAGTATAAAAAATAAGGCGGATCAGCTACAGGGCCGGAATTAGGGGAGGGCTCAATTTCAACCAATTCAGACTAGTAATAATTTGGCGACAGGGGACCTACACTCCTTTGCTTCCCCGAGGCCCCCAGACCTCTAAATCCGGCATTGATCAGCTAACATTGTATATGATCAAACTTAATATTATGTAGATGAAGTTGCGTGAACTAGATACCTGATCCAACATATGGGGGTTAGATTCGTAGCCTCCAACATTGCAGGTTTCCCCTTGAATCTTGATGTACAAATTTACGTCGTGGTCTCTGATGTTAGGGCTGCCTCGCACTTCGGGCGTGGCTTCGCAAACTACGTAGGCGTGCTTGAAGGGGATCAGCGGTAAGGATGGCACTCCAGCGAATCTAGCCACGCGGGGACCCCATGCTCCTGAAACGGATGTTTATGGAAGGATAGTTCGTTTTGGAATGGATTTATTGGTTAATACAGACTTTTAAATCATTCGGAAAAAAATTGTAGAAGAGCGAACTAACTGCCAAAAAAGGCCACTTTGGCGACATATACTTCAATTTAGCATAGCAGACTAGTGTGTAATAATTCGTCAAAAACTTGATATCTATTATTTTTTAAACTGAAAATATACTATTTTACTATTAGTAAAACAAAGAACTTCGTTCAAGTCAGAAGTAAATGGACTGATGTTATTTTGAATATTGCATGGCAAATTGTTCACTATAGATGCGAATGGCTTACCTCCGCAATTGACGACGCATTTTGTCTTAATAATTCCTTTGTCGGTGTGAACGCTGGTTACTTCTTTATTTCCAAGTATATTGTGCGAATAGTGAATGTCGAGAACTGGACATTCTTCATAGACCTGACAAACATATACTAATAAGTACGAGTATATACATTTATTCGCTGTGAGCAATAAGGGCCTGAAACTCAGCACTACTTTTATTAAACTCTATGATGTATATAATAAAAATCTTAACAAAGGTAATATGCTCAGTATGTATTACATTACCTTTCCCCCGTTGCTCGTGGCGACTTTGAGAAGTGCACTGCACGCCATCGCAGGATCGATAGTACCGTCCTCGGTGGCATACAGAGCCATTTTAAACACGGATGGGTCCAAAAGAGGGAATACTTTTTGTGCTTCCTGAGGACTAAGTATTTGACTTGGAACCCCCATCGCGTTGCCCAACGTGTGCAGCCGCATGTATTCTTGAGTCCGGACCTAAAAATAATAGTTTGACTTACAAAATAATCCAGAGCATTAATGCCGGCGCATAACTTGAGCGCTGAGCGATTAAGGATACTCTCACGACGTATGATAAAAAATAGACTTCTTTGACGTTATAGACGACAATGATGTACTTTATAAGTGCTTCAGATTCTTTGCTTCATACTAAAATTCGAGAGGACAGGATTTTATCCATTACAACATTTTTGTAAGTTTAAACAAATCAAATTTGTTAGCTCTAGAATTAAAACTACGACTAGATAAAATGATATAGTTATGCTATTATTTTGCTATTATTATCTGGAGTATACATTTTATTCAAAAAGAATTTCGTTCTTATTCTAAGCATAGTATTTATTAAATATAATGTTATGTAATCGCGTCAACAAACAACTACCGTAAAAAAGAAACATGAACAAAACCCTGTTTTACTTTGATCGGATTCGGTACCTACCTTACTTCTGGAGATAAACATGCCTCCGTTATTGATCCATCCCGCGTAGTCTCCAGTTTCCTTCTCCAAGCCGCTATAGACATCCCGTGAATCCCGGAGAAGCTTCACTTCCAAATCACACGGCCTCAAAGACCAGACCAGACCTACGAATTGGGGAGTAGGAAATATGAGACTTGAGATCTAACTTTTTAATGTAAGAGAATTGCAATTGTGTGATGAACAGGAATATTTGTACCTTAGTCTTGGATGTCCTATGTATTTAAGTATATATCTATCTATATAAGTAAATATATCGTTGTCTAGTTACCATAACACAAGCTTTGCTTAATTTGGGACTAGGTCAATTTGTGTGGAATTGTCCCAGGTATTTATTTATTTAATTAAGCGGTTACCTATAAGTACTCTCGTAAAAGTATACTTGCCGTAGGTACGACTAGCTTAATACTATAAGAACTAAGTAACATGACGTGACATTGCCATCATAATTCAAGAATGCAAAATGGACAGATTAGTACACGTCGTATATGTGAAGAGAAAGAACCGGCGCTTTACTCTGTCCACTCGGCGATATACAGATATATAAACAGAACAAGATACATACATAAGCACTATGGCACAGTACCTAATTAGTTCTCATTTATACCTATCTATATATAAACGTTTCATATTCGAGCAATAGTTCCTAGTAAAAACCATAGAAATTCTATCCCTAAATCAGTCAGTTAGTTAGGTCCCATTGGTACAATATTATGTACATAATCAAACTCTAGTTATAAAAAAATGGTATATAAAAAGGACTCACACGTAAAGTACGCTTAACTTGCAACTCAACTTTAAGCCCACTAACAAATAGCATGCTTTCGTATTCCGAGCACATATGTAAGTACAATTGGGACGAATTTAGGGCACCCTTAAATTGAGGTCGTTCAATTGTCCGTATGGAAATGATGCGTCCACTTCACTTGCAGCCAAGGGCGCCGTAGATAATACTACTATTTCAATGTTTGTTCTAGATGTTTCCCCGAAGTACAATATTTAATAATAATAATAATTATTATTATTATTTATACAATATTTAGCCATTATGTAGGTACCTCCAGCAAATCAAGTGATGTAAAAAAGGTGAAAACCAACAAATTGTTTCCCCTTTCTATATAGCTATATGAACCATTCATCAATAGAATTAATGTTTTCTATTGTGAGTTTAGAAGTTAACAGACCTAGTTAGTATAAAAGTAACTAGTTTTATACGGATCTCGATATTCGTCCGCGTCATGCTAAACTTTTAATGTCCAAAATAATTCCAATAGGTAAATATCCCAAACTCACATATGTATTTGTACAGACCTATCATGTTGCGAGGTACCTAGAATGTCCAGTTATTATATAATTTTACTTACCAGCTGTGTGCCATGTCGTCCCACTCGTGATCTTAGCTCTCTCCAACAGCACTGCGTTCACTCCTCGCTTAGTCAGCTGGTATAGAGTATTACATCCTGCAATACCTCCTCCTAGAATTCCGCCATTTATTAAGTACTCCAGTCTACCTACCCCGTTAGGAACTCGGCGTAATGATGTGTGTGTATGTTATGTAGTAAGTATGTAGATATTTAATAGAACCGCATTGGATAACTACTTTACAGACTAAATTTCAGGTGATCTAACCAAACCAATGAGTTTTTTCTGAATAAGTACAGTTCTTTCCCACACCATGCACTTCACAGCGAACCTGCATACGTCTGTGAATTTTTTTTTTGTTATGAAGAAAGACGTTTTAAGTCGTTCCTGAGACCGACTCGCCATCTGTCGCGGTCTCACATGATTAGATATATTTTCGGCGAAGAGGGGGCCTACCCTTCGGGAGCAATAGTGAGAAGGAGAGAAAAATATACCTAATTAATACCCCAAAAAGGCCACCTCCAACCCAATCCAGACAAATCTGCTTTGTCTAATGGTTGAAAAATAGATAACATACTCGTATTTGTAACATCTGTATATATAAAAATGTTATGTTGGTTTGTGTACGCTTCAAAAACTCAAAAAGTTCTGCACAGATCGAGCTGAAATTTTAGCATGATATATAATCCGCATCAAGGATTGTTTTTATTTTTGCATCAGTCACATATCCACAGCGAAGCGTGGCAGGGTATGGCTAGTTGTAGATAATTCAAATAAAACCAGTTAGTACTTTGATAACATCTAACGAGACATACTCATATCTGTATTTTTATCTACAGCAAACGCATATATTTAATTGCGTACGATAACTTAATTATATACATTAAGCGAATTTTAGCGAAGTAATACTTGGGTGTCCGACAGCATAATTGATGTCTTCCCCAACGCAGAGCTTTAATAGAAAATAATTACTAGCAATAGACGCATGCTATTTAAATAAAATCACCTTGAACTATTAAAATTTATATCACTATCATGATAGGAAACATTGTAACCTATGTATCGCTTTGACATCATCAATCATTCATCAATCATGTCTGATGATGATACCGAATTAGTGAGAAAACCTTTATTGTCGTAGATTATTCTATCAGTTCCCAGTGTAAGGGAGTAAATAAAATTATTCATAATTCTTTAGAAAATATCTCATATCGGTTGTGAACCTTTTCGAGATACGAGCCCAGAAATTGTCACACATTTATTAGGTGGACATTTAAGTACCTACTTACCAATAATGACCACATCAGCTGACGAAACCACGTCTTGATTTAAGTATCGACATTGATAACTGTTCCTCAGCAAGTTCGCAGTCCTCCGAATGCCCGCATCTCTGGCGACTTTGTACATTGTTCAATAAAACTTTTAGTGACAATAATTGGAGCCAATAGATGCTGCTCCATGCAGGATCGTCGGTCGAATGCCGGTGGGACACACACACATATACACACGCTAACTGGACGTCTTCTACTATCGTCAAATCATTATCAGTCAAAGTTCAAACTGTTATTATTGATGTCGTTTATCACCAGCGCGCTTATTCTCTAGCTGTGCCCCGGGAACCATCCAAATTCATTGGTAGATGTTTTGTGGAATACAACACATTCTACCTGTTTTATTAAAACTTTTATTCAATTCCGTTCAACCCTTTTGCTATTCATCAATCAAACATCCATACATCCTCACAAACTGACACATTCATAATATTAGTATGATATAATAAAGTTCCCACATACATCCATACAAATAAATAGATCAAAATCACATTATTTATATAATTTTATTAACTTTAACATTATATGTATTTACATTATTACATTAGCCGTTACATTACCTAAATAATACTAGTTTTAGAATTACATATATTATTAATCTGCAAAGCTGTATGAATAAACAATATAGACACGATAACAAACTATGTTCTTTTTACACGAATCGAGTCTCTTACATTTTAAGACATTTTAAGACCAAAATCAGCCAAGAGGTGTTTGCTGCTGACAACCAAGTAAACTAAAAAACAACATTAAAACGTATAAATATATAGTAGCTTCAGGATGTTTGGCAGAAAAAACATGCTTAATGAAGTACAACAATAATATTTTTTTTTTTTTAAATCGATACATATTTTTATATACAACGAAAGTTATATCTAAGTAAATGCAATAAAGTGATACACATACAATGCACGGATTTCGGTAAGCGCTTGATCGTTAAATCCTTTTAGGAGATCACAATCACCCTATCATCATAGGGGATCGTGTATAGTACGGTCAGCCAACAACTGACCGCACAAAAAGCTTATTAACGTCACAAATCGATCGAAGTGCTCACAATTGAAATCAAGGAATCATAAAATTTTCAGTTCTTACTGCTTTATCTACATGGTATCCGGTACATGGTAATTACTACTAACTGTTATTATACAATATACTCGAAACCGGCGAGCTTGTACGAAGAGACTGATGAATTTGGACGAAGGGAAAGAGGTATGTAAGTCTAGAGAGAACTGGCTCTATACTCTCTGCCTACCCCGTTAGGGACTAGGCGTGATGATATGTACATGTATGTATATGTCTAAAACCAGTAGTTTCACTGTTCCTTTGAAAGTGTTTAATAGAAATGTTTCTTGATCTCTTATAATTAAATTAACATCAAAAGCTTTTATATAAATTTCGCAACTATGAAGCATATTAAGCTTAAGGATGGTCCAGAAGCATTATGATTTGCCTGCGACTCATCTTATAGACGCTTGTAACACGAGAGGTATCACGTGGACATTGCTTACCATATTCAGTCAAATTAAGTATTACCTCAAATGTGAAGCCTTTTTTATATTGTCTCGCGGCTTTAAGTCCGCGAACTTTACCGAACAATGTCGAGACAAAAGACCTCATGCCCCGCACTCTTGTATCCTTGATATTATGTACATATTTATATATGGTGTGGACTTGCAACTCTTGGTGGAGTTAGCCCTAGCCTGTGTTGTCTCGCCGCATGGTCTCCAGCTGCAGTGGCCGCCGCCGCTTCGAGCTGGGCTCGTAAAGCTACCAGCTCTCGAGTCCTCTGGTAGATTGGGTCCTGAATTCAACGAATAGGATTAATTTATCAGCGGATATTGTTGGAATTATTACTTTGTAAAAGTTTGTGGCAATTCTTCATATTCTTATATCGTTATATATGTGTATATATCTCGCGGTTTCTATAAATAATAAGGAACATCGTTCCAATTATAATAAAAAAATAATATATCCTCACGCCTTCTCATAAGGGTCCCCGAAGGGGTAGGCAGAGGTGTATAGTTAATCCCCACACACCCAGAGATATATTAGGTGCCAATGTGATAGATGGCGAGTCAATCGCCGTCGGTACAGCTAGTGTATCAATATTTTTAAGATTAATGATGATGGTGATGGTAATAGAAATGTATGGGTTATTATTATAAATACAATGTGTGTGTAACATGTTCGGTATATGTCTAAAAAGTCTAAAGTCCATGTGTTATTCTGTAGTTAATGATCGAGTGGCAATCAACTTGACTTTCTTTGACGCACTAAGTTATCGAGTTATTCAGGAAAGTCCATAATACAAATTTGTCCCTTTAATTCGAATGAAGACTAACAAAATACTAAAGATATTTGTTAATAATAATTTTTTTATCACCTGTTGCCTCATAGTCGGATTCCATCTGCAGTACAAAGCTTTCCATAGTTTGATGATCCTGAGCGATGCCACAGGGACGAGCACTATTTGAGGTCTGGCGTAAGGGGACTGCGGTGAATTGGGCCCAAAGGAAGACGGACCCCAGTACAAGGGGTTAAGGTACAAATCCTGCCTGCTGTTTATGTACGACCATAGAGATACTGTTTTTGTTTTCACTTCTGCAAAATAAAAATAGAATTAACATTGACAATATATTACGAAAGCCGAATAGACCAGCTTACCTTAATATTAAATAGGCAAAAGTGTTTTTGTGACATTTAAGGGTCTTCTTGGGCTAGTGAATTTCGAGACCACTTTTGAAAGAACTAGTTACATGTAGCCTACCTATCTAACGAACTAAAACGAGAACAACAATCGTAATTAAAATACGTTCACTACGTATTGATAGTGCCATCCACGAAGACGCGCCCACCATTCTCCAGACGAGGGGTCGCGGGACGCGGGGTGTATGACCCGAGTCTATTAATTGTAGTGTGCGTGTGCACTCATAGGCAGTCAGTGTGTACCGTTAATACTCAAACATTGGTGGAAGGTTGCACACGTACACTATTAACTATAAGGAAGAAGTGGGGCGCGTCTTCGTGGATGACACTATCTATAGTACAATCGATTGCTTACGAATTAGTGCGACAAGTATAACTAACCATTTCAATAACAACAATATAGTGGAAAACTACATACTCGTTTACAATACGTTAACAAGTTCACTGACCTTCCTTGACCCTCTCTCGCTCGGTGTTGAACAGGAAGGTGCCAAAGCGGCAGGAGTAGAGGTGATCCACGATGGTGATAAGAAGTCGCTCTGTGAACTCGAAAGCGGTTGGGAACTGTTGCTGCAACTGCCAGACGCAGTCCACCCATTGGACGAACACTGGAGAACGGTCCGCGTCCGAGTGGCGCTCATCGCCGTGGCCGATTCGCTGTGAGGGAAATTATGGAATGTACAATAGAAAAACATTGCGAAATTCCGCTGGATGGAAGTACATAAATGGATCAGAGACACCCGACAAACGCTCAAATTTATGAGTAAGAAAAGTAAAGGTACTACGTAGAGTAGAATCGCACTAACCCGCACTATTACAAACCAGGGTGACCAATAGTTTTTTCTCATGGGATGAGTAGTTCGTCACAGCATTCAAACAAGCAAACTCGCCTCTTTATAATTGGAAATACGTTAATGTTATAATGTGGAAATGTGTTATAATCATATTTCTGTTGATGATACATACATACAAACATATAATCACGCCTCTTTCCCGTAAGGGTAGGCAGAGACCACTTCTTTCCACTTGCTACGATCCTTACATACTTCTTTCGCTTCGTCAATTTTCATTATTCTCGTTGATGATCCTCGATAAAAATAAATTATTATTAGTTGGTTTCATTTTATTTTATTCTTACCAGTTGGAATTTGTGTCCGAACGAAAGCCATTCTTTCTCGATGAGAACCTCGAACCCTCGCAAGGTTCTGTAGTAGGGGTCTAGCATCAACATCGCTAGAGCAGTCAGCTGCGCCGTGCGGTCCCAACCATCCGAGCAGTGGACAAGCACGGAAGTCTTGTGATTTTCCACCTAAGTGAGAGACATAGGCATAGGGCAAATAATAATATATTTGAATAGCCTTTTGATGCACGTCTATAAATAAACACAAGAGCAATTGATATCGAGATATTATCCATGCATACTAAGCGTATCAAACTATAACATTAAAAAACAGCCAACTGCGAGAAAGACTTCATATCGGGGTTCCGTATGAATTAAGTAATGCAAATATGTATATGGTTTATCAAAAAAGATTACCGTTTTACTTACGTACAGAGAAACTGTTTTTTCTTTGCTTCTATATAGCTAGTGCCATCCACGAAGACGCGCCCCACTATATAATAGCTTATAGTGTAAGTGTGCAACCTTCCACTAATATTTTAGTATTAGGTAATCAGTGTGTACAGACACACTGATTACCTATGAGTGCACACGCACACTACGATTAGTAGACTCGGGTCATATTCCACGCATCCCGCGGCATCTTCGTGGATTTCACTTTCTATATCAGTTTATGTCTTTACCGTTTACGGAACCCTACAAAACAGTATCATTAATATATAAGTACCTTGTCCACAATACGAACTGCTCCCGCCAATATACATTTAATATGTTTCAACCAACAGCTGGCTTCGATTCCACTGAACCATCTGCAATTAAATATTATTGTAAGCATGCTATAATGTATTCGGTCTCTTACTTATTCCATAACGCTGGCAAGACTAAGGTTCTGGTATTCGAAAGAGATGAACAAGTGACCGAGTGTGCTATATCGGTAAATGGGCAAATTCTAGAGCAAGTGAATGAATTTGTATATCTTGGAAGCATGTTCACACGAGATGGAAAGTATGAAAAGATATTGAAAGAAGGATAACTGCCGGAAATAAGGTGAATGGAGCCATGTCGGCGTTGATGGGCAGTAAAAGTCTGAGCAAGAATGCCCGAGTTGCTGTCCACAACGCGATATTGGTACCTACCTTATTGTATGGCAGCGAATCCTGGGTATGTCAGAGGAAGTATGAAAATAGCTTGAATGCAGTCGAGATGCGATCTCTTCGAAAAATGTGCGGCGTAACGATATTAGATCGAATCCGCAATGAAGAGATTCGCAAATCAACTGGCGTGAATGAGGGCGTGATTGTAAAGATGAAGGACTTCCAAAAACAGGCAAACACAAAATATACTCCTGTATAGTGATGAGTTAGGGAAGGATATGGGGTTGCACTTATCACACAGTACTTGCCAGGCCTTAAATCACTGTGTGCCTGGTGCAGATTATAAACACCTTGTCTCTGAGGTGCTGAGTGATCAGTGTAGTTCCTGTCCTACCATAGCTATTATGTGTGGAAGAAGGGGAAATATGAATAAAGATGAAATGACCAAACTAATTGACTCGCTAAGTTGTCTTAGTGTAAAACACATAATTTTATTTGCATTTCCCTATAGCAAAGGTTTGTCACAGAGGGAAAATACAACCAGATATCGATTAAATTGCTGCATGCAGATTATAAGCAATTATGATAATAAATTTTCATTCATTGACTTGAATAATAATGATAATTCAATAATTTCATATTATAATTTGATAAATGAAAGATATCATCTTTCCCATAAATTTAAGGGACTAGTAGCAAGTATGCTACATTATTTTATACACATATTTAATTTAAGTTCAGCCAAATCATTGGCTACCAATACTGCTTCTATTGAGCAGTCAAACCATGACCACAATAATTATTCTTTGGAATACGTTCCAAATACTTTAAATTAAGTTCTAAGACAACAGAGGCTTTCTCTGGCACAACTCACAAGTATAATGAAAATGTTTTTAACCTGGTGCATCAGAATATACAAGGTATATTAAGTAAAGAACTAGAATTGGAATTGTTCATGAACTGTAATAATATTAATATTTTATGTTTAACTGAACATTGGCTAAGGGACGAGCAGATCATGCTCAATTTCAACAATCACCAGGTTGCTAGTGCCTTCAGCAGGAAAGATGCAATACGTGGGGGTTCCATGATAATATTGGAGAAAAATACTAAGTATAAAGAACGTAGGGACATTGTGCATCTCTCTGCTGAGCGTACTATTGAATTGTCATGTATAGAGTTAGAGCGATACATTGTTGTGTGCGTATACCGACCCCCAAGTGGAGATTATGAACATTTCGAAAAAGTGATGGAAGAAGTTTTAAATAAAATTTATAAGACAGGCAAAAATATTATAGTATGTGGAGATTTTAATGTAAATATACTAGAAAACTCATCCACAAGTAGGTAGCAGTTTTAAATGCCTTTTTGCCTCTTTTAATTTTAATAATATGTTTTCGGAGCCAACAAGAATAACTAGCGTATCAGCTACATGTATTGATAATATATTTACAAATTTTGAGCCTATTAGTAAAGCCATTATAAATAAACTAGAATCAGATCACTGCGGCCAATTAGTAAGTTTTAGAAAACATAATGTTAAAGTTCCCAAAATGAAGATTACTTATGTACCTGTAAATGCAAGTCACTTGAATAGTTTTCGTGGTAATGTGCTCAGTAAATTTCCCTTAAAAAGTAACCACCTAAATCCACAATCAATGTATAACTCTCTTTTCCAAGTGGTACATAAAGAACATGAGCGCATATTTACCCCTAAGACTGTTCAAATTGGTAACCATATGTCGTTCGGTGAGTGGGCTACCACAGGTATTCACAGAAGTAGACGAAGGCTGTATGAACTATACCATGAGAAAACATTTAATTTTGATTTAGAATTTATCAATTATGTTAAAAGTTATTCCAAATTGTTCAAAAAGGTTTGTTCTGACGCCAAGTCTATTGCTGTGAGAAATAAAATTTCAAAGTCATCCAATGTGACTAAGGCAACATGGAATATTATAAATAGTGAGACTGGGAAATCGGCACAAAAACAGGATAGAATAAAATTAAATATTAATGATAGTTTAATTGAAGCTGATTCTACTGTAGCCGCCGCTTTTGAATCAGTTTTTGCTGATATTCCAGTCTCATTAACAAAATCATTAACTTCATCACCTTCCTCCGCTGAAAAAATTCTTAAAGCTCATGTGGAAAAATCTGATACTGAATTCAATTTCAATACTGTTACCCCCGAAGACATAATAAAAACTTTTAAATCTCTTGATATGAAAAAGTCCACTGATTTATGGGGACACTCTGTAAAAGTTCTTAATAGTATTATTGACATTGTTGCAGTAGACTTAGCATTAGTTTTTAATGCGTGATTTGCTAGTGGTGAATTTCCTGATCAAATTAAGTATAGTAAAATCATTCCTTTATTTAAAACTGGTACCATTACCGACTCAAACAATTTCAGGCCAATCTCAATATTGCCAGTTTTCAGCAAAATTTTTGAAAAAGTTCTACTTAACCAGATGCCAGCCTTTTTTAACAAACATGAGTTGATGCATACTAAACAATACGGCTTCACAAAGGGTCGCTCGACTACTGGTGCAGGTGTCGAGCTTATTAGGAAAATTCTAGAGGCTTGGGAGGATTCAAAGGATGCTTTAGGTGTTTTTTGTGACCTATCCAAAGCTTTCGATTGTGTGCATCACGAAACATTGATCAGGAAGTTAGACCACTATGGTATAAGGAATTTAGCTCTTAACCTTATATCATCTTACTTAAGTAAACGAGCACAAAAAGTGTGTATACGTGGGGAACTATCTCCGGGGTGCCCAGTAGCTATGGGCGTTCCACAGGGTTCGATTCTCGGTCCATTTCTTTTTCTTATCTATATCAATGACCTACCTCATCTGGTAAATGATAAACATGATATTGTATTATTTGCTGATGATACTTCTTTACTATTTAAGATAGACCGACAGAAACATGACTTTGACGATGTAAATAATGCTCTCTCTGACGTGGTTCGTCGGTTTAGTGCCAATAATTTGGTACTTAATGCTAGGAAAACGAAATGTATTAAATTTACAATGCCTAATGTGAAAAAGGTTTTAACTACCCCTATAGTTATAAATACCGAGAAGTTGGATCTTGTGGATTCAACAGTCTTCCTTGGAGTCACAGTGGATCACAAATTGCAATGGGGCCCCCACATTAATGGATTGGCGAATAGACTCAGCTCTGCAGCATTCGCGGTAAGAAAAATCAGACACTTGACTGATATCAACACAGCCTGTTTAGTTTATTTCGGCTATTTTCATAGTGTCATGTCTTACAGCATTCTTTTATGGGGTAATGCTGCAGACATTGGATCTATTTTTGTGCTGCAGAAGCGGGCTATTCGTGCAATTTATAGCCTTAAGCCTCGGGATTCTCTTAGAGAATTATTCAAGGAAATTGACATATTGACCGTACCATGTCAATACATATTCCAAAATTTGTTATATGTTAGAAAGAATATTGAAAAATTTAAGAAAAATAGCGACTTGCATACTGTGAATACACGGAACAAAGATAAACTCCATGTTCCTACAGCTAGATTACACAAAACTAGGAACCCATTTGTCGGGCAAGGTATACGTTTTTTTAATAAGCTACCTCGGAAAATAATTGAATTACCTTTTGTAGAATTTAAAGCTGTCGTTAAAAGTAAATTAATTCAAAAGGCTTATTATAAAACATCAGATTATTTTAATGATGGCCATGCATGGCAATGAATTGCTCCTCTTGTACAGAGTTTATGTATGTAACTTTCATCTTTTCTACCCCTACATAAAAAGGAACAAATGTTAAAAAAGCAAACCGGGGAGTTTGTTCTGCCGTTTCTTCTCCTGGCAGGTATTTTTTTTTTTGGAAACGGTGGTAACTTTAGTCTATATTAAACGCGACGTTCAATAAGTGTTCCCTGTGTCCCTTATGTTGAATAAAATATTTGATTTTGATTTTGATTTTAAAGAAAGGCATGTTACGTTGGTTTGGACACATAGAAAGGATGAGTGAAGAAAGATTGACGAAACAGATATACAAAGCAAAAGTGTGTGCAAGAAGAGGCAGAGGAAGGCCACGTTCCAACTACCTGGATCAAATAGATCGGACTCTGAAGGACGGAACGTTAAGAGTACTCGAAACCGACGAGCATGTATGAAGAGACTGATGAATGTGGACGAAGCGAAAGAGGTATGTAAGTCTAGAGAGAACTGGCGCTCTATACTCTCTGCCTACCCCGTTAGGGACTTGGCGTGATGATATGTATGTATGTATGTACTTATTCCATATTCACAAAAAAATCAATATCGATCAAGGTTCAGATCGTCAAGATCAAATATAGTGAGATCTTCATCTACGTTCATCAATCACGCGAATGAAACGAAAGGGGTAAGTAAGTCTAGGAAGAACTCCCGGGTGATGTAATTAATGTATGTTTAGATGTATAGACAGAAAAGAAAGGAAAAAAGAAAGAACATTTTTATTAATCTCAGGTGAGTGACGTGATATCCTTACTAATATTATAAATGTGAATGTAAGTTTGTTTGTTACGCTTTCACGTAAAAACTACTGAACCGATCATCATAGAACTTTGTACACATAGTCTTGGAGGTATTAGAAGTAACAAAGGATACTATTTATTTAAAAAAAACATTTTTACGAAAGATAAAAGTAGCCGTCCACGCCGACGAAGTCGCGGGCACAGCTAGTAGACAATAAAATATTACAGAATTAATAACATTACTCAATCTACGCATGTAGTTAGGGATAATATGGGTTATATGAACTTAGTTTAGTCAATACCGCACCTTGTCTGGTCAATCTGTGGAAAGCACAGTTCCTTCAGTTTGCGCAAACTCTCGCGCATCACGTGAATGTTGTGTATATCCAGAAACACTAGATCGGCATTTTGATAGGCATCTTCTGACTCGTAACTGAAATAAAAATATATCTTCACGCATTCCCACAAAGGTCCTCGAAGGCAGAGGAGTGTAAGTAAACCCCACCCATCCACAATTCGCCAGAGATATAAGTGACAGATGGCGAGTCCATCGGCGTTTCATTGGCAATTCAATGACGTATTATCAAGCACAGCTGTAGAGAAAACGTCTTTGAATTCCTTCTCAAACGTACGTAGGTTTCCTCTCGATGTTTTCCTTCACTTACTTTTACACACTTCACTTACTGGGCGGCATGCTGGTATTGTTTGCCACATGGTATGAACATAATTAATTACCCTCCGCCTTTAGCTTTGTTGGCAACAGCATTGGCAGTCGGCCGCGCGTCCATTATAAACAGTTTGTGCGCCTGAGCATTTGCGTCCATAATCTGCTGTATATAACGCTCATCTTCCCGGCTTCTTTTTCCACTAACCTATAAATAAAAACGTTATATGCTATACGCTTATGTGCCACGTGGTCTCACGCGCGTTAAATTGATTTAATTTGTAAAATTTTCTAGAATTTTTTGCTAAATAAACACATCCTACGTATTAATCCGGCTAAAGGAAAAAGTAGGGAGTTCTTTAGTAAAGTATATACAATAAAGTACAAGTAAAGTAAAACGAGTACTCGAAACCGACAAGCATGTATGAAGAGACTGATGAATGTGGACGAAGTGACAGAGGTATTTAAGTCTAGAAAGAACTGGCGCTCTGTATTTTTATATTATTATTTTATTATTTATATATATGAATAATAATAAAAAAGCGATGTAAATAAAAATTTTATGATTAATTTTAAATATCAATGCAATGTGTAGCATTTTTTTTTTATTTATATTCAGATAGTATGCACACAAAATTCTTACCCCAACAAGTGGCTGGCTACATCTACTAATAGTGGCTTGCGAGCTCGGATGTATCCAGGCAAGCACTGGTATTCTCCCACGGGATCTGTATGCAGCTACTGATCTCAATAAGTCATCATTCACGGCAGCTGGCACTGCCCACACTGACGGATAGCTGTCACATACTTCATACTTGTCATTGATTCGGGTTATGCGCCACATATCATTATTCACACCCTGGAATAACATATATTTAATTAATGTTTATAAGCAATAGTAACACTCGCATAATATATGAGACCAACACAGCTTTAGGTGAAGACAGCACTGTAACAAAAGCTTTAGGAAAGCAATCTTAATGATATCAATGAGATTCAGAAATACATAATGTGTGTATTTTACCATTATATTAATAAACCTTAGATCTTCTCATATCGGTAGATGTTGAGTAACACACCCTCTTTTCAGCAGACATATATTAAGGTGCCAACCTGACTGGTGGCAAATCTTCTTTGAATTTCTTTTGAAACATGTTGCAGGCTTACTCTCGATGTTTTCCTTCACCGTAAAGCTCGAGGTGTGATTAGCCAATGTACACGAGATCAGAAAAAAAGCATTAGTACAGACGGGATTCGAACTTGCAATATTTGCGGTGCTGATGACACTTGCGCCACAGCGGTATCATAATTATATTATGTAGGTAAAACAAGTTGTACCAAACACAATATATATTTTTTTAATCAATTTCATGTGAGTAGATAATTTGTGGTTTGAAGATAACAGAAATGTATAAACAAGTGGTTAGGACTTAGCCTAAGAGCTTATCTTTATGGAATGTATATGTGAATCATGCATTACTTTTATAGCTTACTAGCTGTGCCCGCGACTTGGAATTGGCGCATGGAATTAAACAAAAAAAATATTGTTCAGTTTCCAAAATAAAAGTAGTCTAAGTTATTCCTTTTAACATCAGCTATCTGTCAGAGATTACCCGGAATGAACAGACAGACAGAAAGTAAAAAAAAAATTAAAGTTTTGGTGTATGTACCGTGTATACATTCATATGCATTTAGTAAAAAGCCGTTATTTTAATATTACAAACAGATACTCCAATTTTATTTATTTGTATAGATTACCATTCTCCTCAACTCTGCAATGGGTTCATACACATGCCACCCATCTTCAGGGAAGCTCTCTGAATAACTGAAGGCAAATAGGGGAAGTTTGTGTGACAGTGGAAATGCTAGTTGCTGCAGTTTCTCAAATATTCCTCTCCTTGAATGGTTCTCTTGCTTGTGTGCAAATCGTAAATTTCTCATGTCCTGTAATAAGAAATAGCATGAGTCATCATTTAATTACTTACTAAAACCAAAGACCTGCAACACATAGTCTCTTGCAATAAACTCAAAAACGTCTTTGTTTTTACCTGCAGAATGATTCAGGAGGAAGGTTTATGTGTGTTATTTTTTATGGTTATCTGTAAATTGATTGAAATATGACTATAATTGTTGAACATGTCGAAAGAGTCAAGCTGCCTGGGAGCTTTAATTGAAGACATCCCTTTGATGTATCAAAAAGCAATGTAGGTACCCATGCAAATCCTGGGCAGATCTTCAGGCATCTTATTTTATCTCTCCTAATATAAGTCAGTATTACCTTACAAAATACTTCAATTCCATAGGAGTTTTCCCCTTTCGATGATGCACCACCAACCTTTTCTATACGAGATACCTAAGGAAACAAAAAAAAATATTATCATTTCTTGAATCATTAATCATCATTTATCAGATATCATCAATCTTTTCATAAACTTTCTAATAATATAATCCTACATACATACATCATCACGCTGAGTCCCTAACGGGGTAGGCAGAGAGTACAGAGTGCCAGTTCTCTGTAGACTTGAATACCTCTTTCGCTTCATCAACATTCATGAGTCTCTTTATAAATGCTCATCGGTTACAAGTACTCTTGACATTCTCATTCTTGAGCGTCCGAAAATATAATCCTATATTTAAAATTTGAGTCTATGTGGCAATTAAAGTTGCTAAACCTTTTAAAAAATAAAAGATATGTCAGTAAGTTTGGAAGCGACATAATCAAATAAAATAACTGGATCATCTTCATTAGCAATAACGCTATTAAGTCACAAGTTATGATAAATATATACCAATTAGCTTATTCCTGAATGGGGTAGACAGAAAGCAAAAGATCTGTCCTCTAGACTAATGAACCTATTTCTCTTCATACATTCATAGGTGAATTAACTATAAGATGTAATTTATTCAGAATTTACTTACAACACCAAGTGGCACACTTAGTGTACTTTGCAGTGGAGTCAGGTCTGTTGGCCGAAAATGCAGCTGATAATTAGTCACCTTGAGAACTCCTCGAGATGGACCACTATATGGGCACAGGTAGGTGACATCACGTGCCACACTCATTACCTTTTCACCATCCAGTAACTGAATATCTCCCAATACATGAGGCTACAACATATGATGTATTTATACATTTGTCTTATATAATATGTGATATCCAACCAAATATCTCAACTTCAGATTAGAGTGCTGTTTCACTCTAGACTTAAGCAAAATAGGTATACATTTTGCTTCATCAAAATACAATTAAAACTTATACAACAAAAAAGCTTTTAAAATATGTTGATTACTTGCCTGCATGAGTTCTTTGTACCGCTTTTGGTTATGTATACAATTAACAAATAAACAAATATGAATGGTTCTAGTTTTACTCATTGTAACAGTAGCAAATACTCGCAACTAGGTCTAAACTAGAACTAAGTGTACAGGAAACGGCAACGCTTCGGTTATAACACTTGGTAAGAATAAATTAATCCATTTAGGAAACTTACGGAGTCCTGTCCGTGTTTAGAATTCAATGAACTTGATTTGGAGTCTGAATCCAAAGAATCAGAACTTGCATTTTTAGATAAAGAAAAATCCGAGAGCAATTCCGAGCTGTTGTGCTTGTCCATCGCCTATGTAGTCACGAAATTTATTTGATGTTTGATACTTTTCAGTAAACAGAATTTACCAAACGAGCTGTAACAAATTTGAAGATGCAAGATATACATAGACAGAATAATTGACAATTGTCATTTTTTGTGACAAATTAGATTTTAACTGGTAGGTAGGTATCTAGGTATGTACCTAAAATGATTCCTTGACAAATTACTACTGACCGTAACCGAGTACCGATCTATTAATGCGCAAGAATACGACAATCTAAAAATGATCAAGAGGCGTGCATTTTAGCATAAAAAATAGCAAAAAATTTAACAAACAAAAAAAACCTAAATATTATTAATCAAAAACCACACTGCCCATGAACGCACCGAAATATACAAGTGTTACAGTATACATTGTAATCTTTGCAAGTAAGTACCTAAGTTGTACTCGATACTAGAACGCAACGAACGCAACGGACTTAAAAATTTATTGCCATACTAATAATATTTTCTCGATTAATTTTACCTACATAATAATTTCACGATTTAATTGTATAGTAGGCAATGACGATAGTGATTGATGAGAATGAATGTATGCATCTCATCAAAGGTCACATTACATAAAATACCTTCTTCATCCCCTTGCCTTGCCTATTTAGTGTTTTCTGTTTTAGCTATAAGTATATAGGTAGTTAAGAGCAATTAATGATTTCCGACATGTATATTATAGGGCTTGAAATAAAAAGCATTTTTGTATTATAAAGTAATTAAAACATAAATACAGTCATGACAACCAGTAAGCTTATTAAATCGATAATTGTACATTGGAACTTCTTAAGAGGGTAATATAATGAAATTACCCGAGAGTATTTCAAAAAACACATATAGCACTTATAAGCCCAATGAGACTTTGGAACCTGAAAGAAAGTTAAAACCAGAAAATTTCGATTGGGATTATAACCATCCAAAGTCATTAGTTTTACTTTGTATTGAACAAATATCCGAAAATTGGATGGGTGAGTATCTACTCATTTATATTGTATTTATCTATTTTAACCGTCTTTCAATAAAGGCATTACAGTTAAATTAATAAGGGTTGATTCCAACTTCAGGCGACCTGTATAAGACAACTTAGAATAATTACTTTATTACACAGGATACCCAAAGTTTGAGGATTTAATTGCCAAGGATCGAGAACTGTTTCTACAAATTCTTAACACAAATGCTCCACTACAAATATTAGTGGACAATATCAAAAGCGATATTTTCTGGAAAAGGTGTTATTATTCGAAATGGAATGATTGTCCTGTCCTTAAAGAAGACAAAATGTGGATCAATATATTTATGGAGAGACATTATGCTGATATGTTAGAAAATTTGAATCCACGTCTGTACGACCCAGAAAAAGTAATGATATGAAAGTAATAATTTATATTTTTTTAAAGAGGCGATTAGCACGCTATCCGCTATAAGCATAAGAATCATTTCTCTTGCGCTTCTATTTGAGTTAATAGTAATCAAAGATTACAATGTATACAGTATAGTAATAAAAATTATTATAGTAGGAGTGTGGGTAGGTACTAATAACACACCTCGGGACCTACCACTGACCTACCATTTCGGGGACCCATGCAGGAAGGCGTGAAGACATAGATCTAGCATTCATATACATATTATATCATTAATTTATTTGTTGTTATGGTTTTCTAGATAACGATCTTAGTAAAACTATGTGGCCCCTATATTCAAAGACTTTCTATTAGGAGTTTAGTACCAACAGAAATCCCGGTCCAAAGAATGACTTCACCTGAAATGACAGATTTAGTAACAAGCCACATTCAAAATCGGGAACAAACACAAAATAAGAGTAGTGAAGACCTAACTCGAGGTACGTAGATACTTCATTCATATTTTCAAGTGTTCATAGAAGTCTTTGATTCTTATCATGGTATGCTTAAGAATACACATTCGCATTTTTTATGTATGTATTATGTATGCGTTTATCGTTTTGTGTAAATTGAAATTTGTCTAAGTGGAAATTATTTCAAAGTTGTAACT
>JACCPG010003972.1:0-38273 GCA_016069955.1 Drepana arcuata
AAATGTCGTCATTCGCGCATAGGCGCGAAACACAAATATTTTACGAGTTTAGATTTTGGCGCTCTCGCATTTTATCATAATGTTATGATATTCTTGAACTTTTCTCGTTTCGTTAACTTATTCCGTCAATATATGAGATATTCTGCATACATATCATCGCTCCAGTTCTATTCAGACTTACAGTGTAGGTACTTTCAACGCCAACGCAACGCATTTTTTTTTATAAAAGTTATTGCATATGTCATGCCAATTAAAGAGATCTATCTCCCTAGTCGCGTCTGTTCGTCTGAACTCGTAATATAATATACTATTATTATATATAGGACGGTTACGGCTTAATATACCTAACGATGTAGCGTCGATATAATATGACTGATATACTAATGTGAATCATATAACTAGTCTACAAAGTGAGCAAGACATATACACGGTATATATTAAACTATATCGGTAGAAAAACGAACTTAGGGGTCAAAGGATATGTTTCCTTTGAAGCAAAAGTTATTTACTTGTCGCCCTGATCTATTTCCCACGGGCGAAAAAGTTCAGGTGAAAGGATGAGACGCAGTAAGCATAACATATGGGACAGCTAATCTATCTTTCTTATCAAAACATTATCCGTAACAATGGGAAAGAAAGTTTCAATTCATTCATAGATACTTTTATCCAATTTGACGTAAGAATATTTTCTATGTATGTTTGCTTACAAGTTTTGCTTTTTCACGTCTTTGTTTTACTGCGGCAGGTCAAAATAACGTATACGAGAACTATTTATATATCCTCACCCCTTCATACTAGGGTCTATAGGTAATACCCACACCCACTTGCCACCAGAGGTGTATTTTAGGTGCCAACGTGACGAGGGCGAGTCCGTCGCGTATACTCAAACACGACCAAGTATACATTCGCCTTTGAATTGTTTCTCAGACGTATGCAGGTTTCCTCTCGATGTTATCCTTTGGGAAGTCGGGACTCGATCTTGCGATCTTTGTGTCGCAAACTCGAACCACTCGGCTTATACTTACTTTACGTGCTTTAATTATACAAGAACGAATGTACTCTTATGCTTTTTTATATTTGCGGAATCAAAAATAAATTTGTTACTATGAAAAAGTATTCATTTTTACAAGAGTATATTTAAGAAGAATTTTATTCTAGAGTCTGAACGACAGACCACCACGGAGCGGATGCTCTTATCTATCTGCATAACTTATCTAGTGTCTCAGTGTGGTCTCAGTTACTAGAATATAGAGCGCTGACGCGTAGTCGCTGACGTAACTTAACGTTCTGTGTAATATTCACGCAATCACATAAAATTTGCCTTGAAATGTTTATAACTCTAAGAGCGAGAAGTATAACATCATTCAAAAGTTCTAAATAATATGTTCTTTCATAAAGAAAACTATCAGACGCATTGCGTGTCACGAATATTTTTCATGCATATCAACACGGCGAGTTCCTAACGGTACGGTGGAGAGGTTATGCGCTAGTTCTAAGTCTTTATTTCAAAACGTTTGAAATTAAAAAATGAATCCATAGAATAAATATTTTAATTTATAATATTCGTACGCGTTCCCGCCAGGATCCCCGAAGGGGTAGGCCTCTGCCTACCCCTATTCTATTCACCTCTGTGAAAAGGTAGTTACTCACACACCCGAACGAGACAGATTTCTCAAACTTCTGCATGTTTCCTCGAATATATCAACCTATCTATATAATATGTTATTTTATTACCCTATTACTCTACCCTACCCCTATTAGAAATCGGCAGTATGAGTAGTTACTCATTTACCCACAAACTAAATTGTAAAACTTGCATATTAATCGCTTAAAATTATTCTGCAAAATTTATATTAAATTTACCAAAATATACCGACCATGGAAATTTCATTACAAACGTTCTAAGTTAATTTTAAGTTGTGTTATGCTTATTGTCTCCCTCAATTATCTTTACTAGAACCATTTTAATGGTTTTGATTAACGCTGGCGCTATTTGACGAAATAGTTTAATATAGAAATAGAATATTATATAGAAATGCAAATAATTCCGTGCCTTACAGAAATTGTGCTTACTACAAAGTTAGATACTCGATACTCTACGGTATAAAAGGTGATGAATGTGGATAAAGCGATATAGATCTGTAACTGTAGGCAGTGTGTATTCTACTCACACTGCTTACCCTGGGGGGAGGACTCTGCGTGATCGTATGAATGTAATGTGTAATTATACAAAATTCGTATGTACCTGTATTTTCATGCTGTATATTATATTCATATCTGAACCGCCCAGCTTCGTTTGGCTGAAAACTTCAACATACAACAAACTGAAACAGCAGCGCATCATCCAAGTGTAATTCAAACCATTATTTAATCCAACTGAAGACATATTTTTTTTTATCTAAATCTGTCAAGCTCTTTATGAGGAGGTCAGTCATATATACACGCATAGAATCCTTACTAATATTATAAATGTGAATGTAAGTTTGTTTGTTACGCTTTCACGTCAAAACTACTTAACCAATCATCATAATACTTTGTACACATTATCTTGGAGGTATTAGAAGTAACATAGGATACTTTTAATAGTTTTTTTTTACCAAAGATAAAAAAGTCACGCCGACGAATTCGCGGGTACAGCTAGTTAGTTATATATAAAACCTTGCTCCGCGATTTCATCTTAGATTTTTCTTATTTCATTTCTAGGTTTTTTTTTAAAGCTCATGTCAATAATACGCCATAACTTATGTGTTTCATCATATTCCATTCAGCCGTTCTGGCGTAATTGGGTGACAAACATCCTGGCATACTTTCGCATTCGTTATTATTATTAGTCGCGGTACTCATATGTGTGAATTAGAAGAACAATTGTTTATAGTTATAGACTGGGCAGTATAGGCTCGGTTTTTTTTTTCTTTCGCATTCAAAGGACCAATACGCAAGACTATGTACATGATAACTAATCTCTTTCCTCCCGTGAATCATCATACTTTTGTATAAGTTATTTTTTAATTAAAATTAACCACAGAATTGATTGTTTTAATAAATTGTATACAAGTTTGGCCATTAGTAAAATATATCGTTCAACTCTGTAACAACATTAGGTTGGATCCTTATCAATATTAAAATGTACTAACGTTACTATAATTGTAGGGAAAACGATTCGATAAATTAACTAGCTGTGCCCACGACTTCGTCCGCGTGGATATTAAAATAAAAATAAAATAAATAAATATCCTCACTCCTTCCCACAAGGGTCCCCGAAGGGGTAGGCAGAGGTGTATAGGTAATACCCATACACCCACTTTCCACCAGAGGTATATTAGGTGCCAACCTGACAGATGGCGAGTCCATCGCCGTTACTCAAGCACGACTATACATACGCCATTGAATTTCTTCTCAGACGTGTGCAGGTTTCCTCACGATGTTTTCCTTCACCGTAAAGCTCGTGGTGTGACTAATCACTGTACTCAAGTTTATAAAATCTCATTGATACAGTCGGGATTCGAACTTGCGATCTTTGTGTCCCAGGCAACTGCTCGAACCACTCGGCCACCACGGCTCTCTAGCGTTAAGAGCCTCCATTGACGGCGGTAACCGCTAATCATCCGTCATCAACAAATTTTCAAGCAACTTTATTTCGTTCTAGCGTGATTGAGTAACGGACATTCATTCATCCATCCAAACTCTTACATTTCTAATATAATAGTATGACTACTAGGCTCACGTAAAAGTACACGATATCGCAATTATTCAGACCACGATTTTAGTTATTCATCTCATTTCTTCGTTGGCTTCCTCTGTTCATGATAAAGATCAGCAATTTGATATTCCACGCACAGTCAACTGGAGTGTATTAGTTGCCAAGGTCAAGTAGAATATAGAATGCTATGGAGCTGATGAATGTTTTCAGTGGCACAAAGAAAGTAGCAATAGTCGGTCTATTTTGGGCCTGGTCGTCGGGTCGATCCCAAACGGTCACAAACATTTATGCAATGAGGATGTTTGCTCGTCCGAATGGCTTATATAGTCTTGTATATATATATATATATATAATAATAATAAAAGCCTTTATTCTCTGACCATGAGTACTTAACTTAATTTTTACAATAATAAAACGCTTATTACTAATGTAGATTTTTTTTTTAGCAACCAGTTATTTGTCATGATGTCCTTCGACATAGGCCTCCCCTAGTTCCTTCCACACTTTCCTATCGCGAGCCAATCTTCTCATCATCATACAATCAATATATATATATACTTATAATTGAATATTGTGAATGTATATGATAGCCGGGGTGGCCAAGTGGTTCGAGTAGTTTCCTGCAACTAGATTTCAAGTTCGAATCCTGAGTGCACCAATGAGTTTTTCTGGATCTAAGTACCGTGATTAGCCACACAACGAGCTTTACGGTGTAGGAAAACATCGAGAAGAATCCTGTATAAGTTTGTGAATATCTTCTTCAAAGGGTTATGAATAGTCGTTAACGGCGATGGACTCAGCATCTGTCACGCTTGTACCTAAATTATATCTTATCCTATACACCTCTGGCCACCCCTTAGGGGACCCTTGTGGGAAGGCGCGGGAACATTATGAATGTATAGATATGCAAAAGACAAATTGTATTCTGGGATAGGATATGTTTTATAAAAGATACGACCTAAGGCTCGAGCAGAAGCCCTTTCGTATAACATTAACATATTGCATGGGGACGAAGCCACGGGGCACTGCTAGTTTAAGTATGAAAGCGAAAGGTAATGCGCTGGTAATTGTCAGTGGTTGGTCACGTCATCATCATGCAAATGAGAATACAGGTTGTTGGGGGAACAGAATAGGTTAGAAGATCTAATATCCCTTAAACTACATTAATGTCAGTGAAGCCGTAGGGAAGTGCTAGTATGTATATAGTACGTAAGTATGTACATCAGTCGCTGGTTCTATAGTACAGTGTTTGTGCTGTTATAGGGATAGTTGAAAAGTGTCTTATGTTAAAGGTCCAAAAACATTATTTACAAGGTTTTTCTCTGAGAAAGTCATTTTACGAATATATGGGGAGACTGCGTCTTTCACAAGATCGTAATCAGGGCCGTGTTTGAATACAAAAATATATATTTATTTACATTATTGTATCTGACATCTAAATACGTAAAAATTCATCGCCGTTCCTTAGAAAACTGGAAAATTGAAATATCGATTATGGTAATTTTTTGATACGTGGCACATTCATTTTTGGATATTGTAGATTCTCAATTGAACTCGACAGGTGGCGCCACAGCAGCGTTAGTTTTTTTTTTTTTACATAACCGACGATGGTTCGGACAGCTAGAATTGAATATAATGCTTCCTCTCAAATGCAAGAGTGTCTCTTGTCATTTCATTAATTGTCTCTATCCTGAGCCATTTCCTTGAACTCTAGCTATTCTGAAGTCGACACAATTGTTATTTTCCCTTACTTTATAATATATGTATGCTGTGGATGTAAAAAATAAATAAATTAATAAAATGTATGTATGAATGTACCTATATTAATATTACTAGGCAAAGTTTGGTAGAACGCTCTAATTTCAGGGATGACTAATCCGATTTGAAACATATTTTTGAATTGGATAGGTAGTTTATTGAGGAAAGCTATCATAGGATATATATATATATATATATATATATATATATCATCATGATACTGCAACACAGATGTTGAATAACTAGATTTAACGAAGGTGGAACGGGGAAGCACTGCTTTGGGTTTCATAAATCGCTGTATAATTTGAATACTGGAAATTATAGGTGTATCTGCTACGAAGCTTAATTCACCTTACAAGACCTATAACCATTGGTTACCAACATTCTAGGTTTCATGTTCTATACAAGAAAACAATTATATATATTAGGATGACATGAATACGTGATATTAAGAAGAAATATTATTCATACCTGTTCTGAAGAAGGAATCGGTCATATTCGGGAATACGTCTCGCAAATCTCCCAAATTTGTCTTTTGCTGTTACCTGGGACTTTTTAACCGGGACGTTTAGAAATTAAGGATTTTTAAAACTTAAAGATAAAGAAATCTTCAAATTGCGCTTCTTCAACTGAACAAAGATTCTGGTTTAGATTAGCGGACCTCGCTCTTATTATTGCTTTCTCCCAGCTAAATGGTACCTACCAATATTGCTTCAGCGGTTTTTGCTCTCACGTCTAAGCTTTAAAAGCTGTCAGCAAACTTATTGCTATGGTGAGGCACATTAAGTGGGTGAATATCATTGATTAAAAACAATGTGGTGGGCGGAAGTAAGATTTATAATCTGATATCTAAAGCGTCCCAAAAGTCTTCGAATAGATCACAACACATCAACATCCTCACTTGAGACATATTTAGGTGCCAACGACATATGACGAGTCTATCGCTGTCTATTAGGTACGACTGTTCATCAGATTAGGAATCTCATAGGGCTACCATTAGGAGTGAAATGAGACGGAACCTGGGTGTATACTATCTACAATTTAAATAATTTCAGGTTATACCCTGTGGTATTCCTGGACTATTATGAATAAAATGTTTACATTTTGTCGGGTTAAGTTCTGTCCCACAAAAGGTACACAAATTATTCATCAAAATTTCACCACTAGCCAGACAACTATAAAACTGTAAACTACTGAACCCTTAAACGGAATAACGCCCTTAATTGCTCGTATACGCCGCAGGGATGCCCTAAAATGTTCAGAAATTCCCAACACTGAATGTTATTCAGTTATTTACGAGTGTTGTGCGCCCTTCCCATTAGCGAAGCCTCGTTAGTAGCCACTGGCAAACAAAATCAAGGGATTATTAAAGAAGGACGGACATTTTCAAGACTTCAACGTATTTTGGGTAGTGGGCAAAGCATTTGGAGCTCTATCGCTTTGAGGTGAAAGTCTCTTTTGCATGTTTCCGGCGTAATGCCCATTGTGGGTTATCTATGAACTAAAATATTATCAGCTCAAGTAAAGGCGAATATGAAAAATGTTTGTTCTTCTATATAGTTAGAGCTATATGCTGCAGTCCTAAGACCGTGGTGGAAGAGTGGTTTGAGTATCTGCCTGCGAATACCAGATTGCAGGTTCATCAAATCTTATTCTGCACTACTGAGGTTTTTGTTATTTTTGTCACATCACAAGTTTTGCGGTGAAAGAAAATAAGGTGAAGAAACATGCATACGTTTGAGCAGAAGTTCAAAGGCGGTTGTTAAGCTTGTGTGACGGCGACGGTCTCGCCTTCTTTCATCTACAACTAGTAAAAAAATATATATGTATTATTAACGTTACTATTAAATCTGAGATCCCTAAATTATTGTAGGCAATATCTTGCATTTTTTCAATTACAAAATAATTAAACACTAACTTTAACTTTTCGGCCTTCGTTCGGTTTAAGCGTTTACGGCTGTTGTAGTTAGTACCATCCACGAAGATGCACCACTATTCTTCCCTATAGTTTATAGTGTAAGTGTTCAACCTTCCACTAATGTTTGAGTATTACCTGTACACACTTATTACTATGAATGAACACACACACTATAATTAATACCCTCGGGTCATACTCCCCGCATCCCGCGACCCCATATACTAGAAATTGGTGGGGCGCGTCGTCGTCGATGGCACTATCTGTACGACTCAATTTATAGCAAAAATATTTCTATCTTTGTGAAAGGCTTGTCTATACCAACACAAATTTAAATATATATCTTTCTTTTCTATGTATTTTTTATATAAAGCAAATGAAATAAAATTCTTATCTCTTGACGCCTTCCCAATCTGAAAGATGTTATAGTGCAAAAACCGTTACCCCCAAACTCTTCCTCACGAGCAACCTATGCGTGAACCACTTTCCCTTCATATCTCTTCTCATTATCTTAATTATTCCCCACTTCCCCTTGTGTCGTAACATTTATTTTATCCCCTTAAATAGACAAATACAGGAGCTTATCTCACGTTATTTTTTATACTTGTGACAAAATTATATCTTCAGAAAGTTATGTCTATCGTTCACGTTTGTCAAAATACAACGCAATTTTACCGTTTGCTCCATTACTTTGTTGTTTGTAGAAGATAAGGGTTTGATAGCTTTTTGGTTGGGTGACTTAAAGTAAGGCTTAAAAATTAGCACTAAGTAGAGAACGGGGGAAAAATCATTAGAGAATTATGAAATGAAAGTGGTTTTAGCAAAAGATCGTATCGGAAAAGCGGAGTCATGATATTGTAATGTTGTTAGAAAGGGGGTAATCTTCAATATGTCTGTACTCATGATTTTTTTAACGAAGCATGTTTCCTGACACCCTCCCTCAAGGGCCCCCAAAGGGGTAGGTAGAGGTGTATAGGTAGTTAGGTACCCACACACCGGAAGTGCTTAAAATATTTGTGAGACCAAGAGCTTTACTTTGAAGATGAACTCTGTGAAGAAACTAAGATGTAATTAGTAGAGTTTCTAAGTTTTATTCAGGAAAAATCTACAAACGTAATCCAAATCGCAGGTTTTGTCGACTTAACATTACACGTTTTCACCACCAGGCTTCGTTATTTATGGACTTAGGTGTGTGTATGTGTATACATGTCTAAGAGACTGACTCGTCATCGGTTACGTTTACATCTTAAACGCATGCATAAATAGTGTACATTATAAAAGTAACTAGCTGACCTGGAAAACGTTGTTTTGCCATATTAGTTAACGAGCAGGATGAAAAATTATTGAATTACTAAAATGACTATTAAAAAATAAGGTTTGGTGTTAGAAGGGTGAAAACGTAGGGTTGTAGGTATTTTTTAATGCCACATTAAAAAATACAAAATTAATAAAATTTGTCCAAAAAATATAATTATCACTTAGGGGTATAAAAAATAGATAGTAGCCGATTCTCAGACTCTCAGATTCTCAGTTGTAATACGTGAACAAACACAGGCGACAGATAGTCATAAATCGAGCCCATAATAGATTTATCACACGTCTGTATGTCTATATACACGAATCTATCAATAAAAGTTTCAGTCGATGGGCCATTCGTATTAAATCAGGTTAGACAATAAAATTATTTGCTTCATGTTCGCGGTACGAATTATAGGTCAGGTAAGCTGAATTTTTAGATCATACTGTACTTATAACCTCTTCCACATGACAGGACAGGCATTGTCTAGTTGGGGGGCCCGATATTATACTGTAATATTTTTATGGAATAAAATTTTATTACTTTTTGTTATTCCAAGATTTTCTCCAAGTTCTGCCAGAACATCATCTTCTTGCGGGAGATATATTTAGGTACCAACGTGACAGACGTGAGTCCATTGATGTTTCTCAAGCACGACTACATATACTAATATCGCATAAATTGCCCAACGGGGTAGGCAGAGTGAGAAGAGGGCCAATTCTCTCTAGAGTTACATACTTCTTTCTTTTCGTCCACATTCATCAGCCTATTAATATATGCTCACCGGTTTCGAGTACTCTTGACGTTCCCATCGACTATACATACAATTTTTAATTTCTCAAACGTATGCAAGCAGTCACGATGTTTTCCTTCACCATAAAGCTTGCATTTTATCTCTGTAATTATGCTTAGTAATAATGATTGGCAATTCGGGGTTAGAGCTTGCAATCTCTGCGTTACAGGCCACGACGCGAAACACTCGGCCATCACATTTTTTATTTTTTTATTACCTTTAACTTTATTTGTATACTCTAGTGTTAGTAGTAGCGAGGCACATCAAGATGCTTCGTGATTTTAACCAGGTTTCATTTAATTTTCTGTCATCAAGTAAGGTGTTAAATTCTTCTTTAAATAAAATATGTGCTCATGCACACAGAGTTTTCATTAGTCTTGAATCCATCCTGTAAAGTTTATGCTCTCAGCTCCTTAATCAGATTTGTTGATGTTACGTTATAGAGATACGATCAACGTTGATAAATCTACGCAATACGCGTAATCCTATTTATAGCTGTGAGCAAACACAACGAATCAGCGTTGACACGATGAGCTATTGAGCTGCGGCGAGATGAGTCGCTCTGAGATGAGCAGCGCGCGTCGCTACTCTATTCAATTAAGATAATAAAATGATAAATCGCATTTTCATACATTCTATTAATGTGACTACTCACTAGCGACTGATGGAATTGTTAACCAAGAACGATCTAACGTAAGTATTTTGAACATATACATTGGCAAAGGAAAAGATTACAGGAAAACCGGATATGTTTAAGAAATTTAAAGGCGTATGTATAGCCGTGTCTGAACAAACAGCGATGGATCTACCATCTGGCACGTTGGCACTTAAATTGGACGAAAAGTGGGTGTACTTACAACCCAAATAATATTTAAATAAAATTACCAGTCCAGCCCAGCCCCCTTCCTCGCGATCCAGCAACGCCCTAAGCCGAGGTTCGTACCCCACAGGGGGTGCCCTTAGCTGTGTTGCTTAGAAATAAAGTGCCTGGCTGGAGGCCTAGGTCTCGCCATTGACCGGTTAAGTAGCAAAAGTTCCCGGAACTCACGCTACGAAAAAAAAAAATGAAGGGTGTACTTACTAATCCTCCAGAAATCCTCGTGTCAAAGTGTGAAGATAATACACATATATTATTTGTCCCGCCCAGCTTTGCTCGGGTGAAAACGCACACACACGCACTTTATATATATATATAAAAAGATTGATTTTGTCATAGATTTTTCATGCTTGGTATGCGCATTACTATTAGAAGACCGAGACTGTAAACCCCTTTGATAAACGTATTCACATACGTTTCCGATTTTCAATCTTCCAATCGCTGTTTCAGTAGGAATTTGTCTTGATAGACAAATTTCAAATAAAAAAACGTGCACTTTTATCATCGATTTGTAGATGAGCGATGAATTTCCAGTCATTCATTTCTGTATGTAATATTAATTCGGCGATCTGTAAAGTTGAGACAAATGGTTGACACACATTACAACGATTACCAGTAAATGTATCGAATAAAACAATTTATAAAGATAATGGCGGAGTTTATTTGATTTGTGACTTTATGCCGCTCGTTTTGGCGTTTTACGGCTGTTTGCGGTTGGTTGTTTTTGGGGTTCTGCGCAGAAATTGTGTAACAATTACTTAACGTCAATTGTTCTTGTATTTAGCAAACTGATAGACATAAATTATAATTATACTTGGCTATTTTCATCGTGCCAAAAAATTTCCGCTTTTCTTCCTGTAAGCTGTACTGAATCATTATCAATACTTTCGTGAATATAAAATACCAATAAGCTACTACGACAACGATATACATATGCCTCCCTTAGTTGGGATCGAACCTGTAAACTGTAGTTTGGCAGAACTACCGACCTATCGGCTATAAAGCTGTAAAAACTGTCTATAAACAGAAAATAATAATAAACACATAATTATGTAAGACTAGCTTATGCCCGCGGCTTCGCCGCGTGGAGTTCGAAAATCTAACTTTTTTCTGCTAGAATCGGTTCAGCCGCTGTGCCGTGAAAGAGCATCATACATTATAATATAAGAACTTTGAATTTTTCAGGATTTTACAAAAAAGTTGCCTATGTCCTATTCGTAGGTATAAGCCATCACCATTTTGAACTTTCAGCCAAATCGGTTCAGCCGTTTGACCGTGAAAGAACCTCAAACATCCAAACTTACAATCTTTCACATTTATAATATTAGTAATATTAATTAAATCATACCATTCTAAGATGCAATTACTCGTACGTATGTACATACGTATATCAAAGAATTTCCACTTAATTGGAATTCCTATATCGTATCGATGTAATTATTGCACTCGTGCTCCGCTGACGATTGGCGTCGGCACACGTGTTGAGGTTAATTAACTTCATGCCTTACTTAGTTATTTGTACAACTATATGTCAGCTACAAATATGTGAATGACAGCGTGATTGTAAGTATTAAGAAAGTTAAGCTAGTCTTGTACATAAATAGTGTCAAGTTTGATTAAACTTGATATAATACGGTGCCCCGCGGTTTCGTTCGCGTAAAAATCGATTTCAATAGTATAATTTGGCGAAACAAACACCACGGTTTCCCTTTTTACACATATGTTCCTATTTACGTAGTGGTAGAAAAAAATTAAACTTACATATATAAACGCTGTGCAGAAGCAATTCATTGCCATACTTGGACATCATTGAAATAAGCTGATGTTGTATAATAATATTTTTTAAATAATGCACGTTTAAAGACAGATTTAAACTCTACAAAAGGTAATTCAAGTATTTTCTGAGCTTATTAAGAAAGCCCGACAAATGAGCTGCCAGTTTTACGCACACTCCAAATACAATGAGTTACGTAGCGTACGTTCGCTAGCGACTAGTTTTCCAAACCTCACGTCGGAAAGTATTCATAAAGTTTATCTTGTGGTAACGAAGCGAATTAAATAACGCGCAGGCTCATATCACATACGAAATTACTATTCAGCACTTGAAATCGTTTTAATTCTCGGTACCCCAATGGTTAATCTATTTGAAAATGCAAAGGGGTTTGCATGAATAATAAAAACGCTTCATGCGCAAGGATTTTACGGGATTGTTTCAAACTTAACTTGTGAGCTTTTTGCATTTCATATATAGAAAGTTTGGAACCCCTGGCTATTGAAATAAGTTTATAGTTTTTTTTATTGTATGGGTCTGTTCTGGCGACCTACTGCTAACGAAGGTCCAAGTAAAACTTAAACTATATTATCCTTAGTCACTTCAGTTCTAATACTTGTCCACATGTAATGTGAGTCAGTAAATAATTTATTTAACCGTCATCAATGGATAAAATGTATATCACCATATCTTTCTAAAGCCGTCTACGAAGGGGTAGCCACAATACCTTATTTTCGCCAGAGATACATCTAGGTCTGTCGCTAATTTAATTTCGTATCAAACGGATGCCCAAACATCATGGAGTATCTTGACGTTTTTCTTCAACAGAACTGTGTTGCAGGCGATTATTCGAAACAGCTGCAATGGCTCTGCCAATCATAGATATAAACATATTGTTTTTAATAATACCGGTTTGATCTCTATGAATTGAGCTTAGGCACGATCCCCTGCCATCCACAATGCCTAACACGAACTATAAACAAGGCTGTGTCTACTAAAAGCCTCACAAATTACACGTGCCCAACATCAAGGCCCGTATGGAGTTCTGCTCTGGTGGAAGCTCTACTACATAGCAAATCATAGTCGACAAATCAGGAACATTGAACATTAGCATTGCTATCCAGCGTGGCAATGCTGCTTGTCTGCTTGGCACGTTGCCTCGGGATACCAATTTGGGTCAAATATTTTATTTGTAAGTTTTAATTATACAACATACATATAATCACGCCTCTTTCCCGTAGGGGTAGGCAGAGACTACTTCTTTCCACTTGCTACGATCCTTACATACTTCTTTCGATTCATCTACTTTCATTATTCTCCTCATACATGCTCTTCGGTTTCGGGTACTCTTGACCTGGCCTTTTTTCAAGACGTCCCTAATTTGGTTTAAAAACGTCCGCCTAGGTCTACCCCTTCCAACACTTTCATCCACACTCGGCTTATACACTTTTTTTCGTCAATCGTTCTTCGTTCGTCGTTCGAATTATACAACAGTTTTTTGTAAATACTGTTATTTGTTGTTATTGTAAATAAAAGAACATTGATATAATACTGTTTTCTTAAACTCGATTGCTAGTTAAAGGAATGACCCTAAGTCCCATAAATTCAGTAAATGGTCGTTTACTTCAACGTTGTGGTTAAAATTTAGCAGGCAAATACGAAAATGATGAATTACACAAAAATGGGGACATTTAAACGGATTACCAGGCACCAATGGGCGCCCATTAGCTGGGATAACCACTATTAAATAGCCTTTTGCTTGCATTTTATTCCTGTCACTTTATAACACAGCGGCACTTTACAAAAATGCTCAATTTGTAGGTGCCTAGTAATTCCTGCATTTTTCACAGGATTCACCTGCCCTAGGAATGACATCTTTATTTGCAGTCGCCTACAATTATTTTTGTGGGGCGCCTTAATTTACTGGGCCTGACGGTAAATTTACGGTCTAAATGCTATAAGTGAATTTTGTGGGTCCTGTGGGTATGTTTTAGTAAATGTTTCTGGAATCATTACACGTTACGAACTAGGCGAGATTTCCTTGTGTACTTTGTTATTATTGGTTACTTAGATATTTTGACAAAGAGGTTCTAATTATGAATCAAAGGTATTGTATTATTAATTGTTAATGGTAAAATATATATCTAGTGGATAGTGTGGGGGTGTGGGTAGTACCTATAAACCTATGCCTACCCATTCGTCGACCCTTGTGGGAAAGATATATGTTTATATATATATAAAATAATAATATATCCTCACGCCTTCCCACACACCCACTTTTCGCCAGAGGTATATTAGGTGCCAACGTGACAGATGGCGAGCCCATCGCCGTTACTCAAGCACGAGTATACATACGCCTTTGAATTTCTTCTCAGACGTATGCAGGTTTCCTCTCGATGTTTTCCTCCACCGTAAAGCTCGTGGTGTGACTAATCACTGTACTTAAGTTCAGAAAAACTCATTGGTACAGTCGGGATTCGAACTTGCGACCTTTGCGTCGCATGCTGGGTAGTTGTGTTTAAGTGATTTACACATTAGCGTACTATTACATTTGTATGTAATATTTTTTTCACAAGCGATTTTCATATATAAAGTGTACCTAAGTCTAAAGGTCTTGTGGGAATGCAGTCTACTATATTGTCTGCAGCGCAATCTCAACTAGGACACAATATATTGTTGTCCAATAGTTAAGTTGAAAAAGATAGCTCAATGCCCAGTTTATAGCATTTTTATTGATTCTCGATAGCTTTAAATGTGCTTGTTTATCGAAAGTAAATATACGAGTACAAGCTTAAGCGTAGAGTTTATGGTGAAAGAAATATTGTCAAAAACTACATATAAATTCTACTTTTATCGGATAGTTTTAAGGAAATTTTGAAGTTTTAAGAAAATTAAGCTTAAGGAAGGAGTCTAAAAACAACACTGATAGACTGGGTTACTATATATCTTCATGTCTTCTCATAAGGGTCACTGAAGGGGCAGGCAGATGAGTTACAACACCAATTTTCCGAAAATATATAAATGCATGTACCGAATGTAAACGAAGCGAAAGAGGTATGTGTGTAAGTCTAGAGAGAACTGGCGCTATACCATCTCTGCCCCGTTAAGGATTCGGCGTGATGATATGTATATGAATATTTACCCAAATAATGCAGGCATTCTTTCGAAATTTTCTTTTACCGTAAAGCTCGTGATATGATTAATCAGTGTATAAGTTGAAAAAATATTCGGGGTTTGAACGTCCGATCTTGCATTTTAAGTGTTAACTCGAACATCTTAAGCACTACGGCTCTTTATATATGCCGTATGACTTTGCCTAGTTTTGCTGTAAATAGAAATCAATTATGAATGCAATTAGGTTCCTTAGCTAACATGCACTAAATTGGAATTCGTAAATGTATTGCTCAAACATATTGTTTAGGATGTCATGTGCAAATGTTCTTCGCCTTAGTTATTCCAACGCGAGAGTAATGCAATCCTATTTTGCTTTCAGTACTTCTCCTTAAGACCCGAGCTTAAGTGCTTGCGTTATAACTATGAGCTTAAAGAAGTATTTAAATATGCGTGTAGTGTGAATTTCCAGCTGTACCAAGTTGGGCGCCAATTTGAGATCACTGTACGTTTGAATGTTCCTGTTTATATGTTATGGTTGTGTGTGTGAACATTACACCCTTATTGCCTGTGGTTTTGTATTTTAACGTTCAGTAACTAAAATATACGGATCTTGTAAAACCTAGTATCTAACTAGCGGTACAGAAATTAACCTGGTATATATTTCTTTATTAACATTTTATGAGCCAATGTGATAGGTGGCGAGTTTGTTGTTTCTCAAAAATGACTGTATGTATGGTTTTGTTATTCTTCTCAAACGTAAGTATTCAAATGACCTTCGCCATTACTGTGTATGTCACTGTTCTCGAGTTCCTTGAGTACAGTAAAGCTCATTGGTACGGTCCGGGGTTGCAATCTTGCAAGTGACAACTTTAACCACTTGGCTACCAGAACTTTTATATTTTTATTATATATGCATAAATAAATTGCTACATAAAACTTGGTAGGAAAACCTTTTGAATCTCCCCGCAATGAGTGGCACGTCTCATAAACTGGTTGATGGGATGTTGTCGGGGCGTAACGTGCAATTTGCATTTTATTGCATTTCTCGTTCGTGAATAATTGAGTACTACGTCGGGCCTGATTCCGACTTGCGGAATCGAACTTCTAACGAAATTATTCAGAGGCTTAACTTGAAGATTCTTCAGCAGATTTATCTATGTTGACTTTTTAGATATCCAGATTTTTAGATTCTATTAGCATATTTTTTTTGTAAATTGTTGGAATGCCTTGTGGGATTATTTTTAAGTTATCTTTGTTGGATATTTACCATCTCACATAAATTATATTCCGGGTATCGCCAGCCAATAAACAAATCCGCCCTGATTTAAGACCTTCCAAGAAAGGTCTTAAATCAGGGCGGAATTATTACTTTACTGAATTTGCTATTAGAACTAGTATACGTTTGCCTTAAGATAATTATTTAAAGAGTAATATAATAATTCAACTCTCATAAATTTATAAAATTAATTTCATTTTCTTGATGGATAACTTTTTTAATTGAAGTAAATCCTTATCTTAGTGTTTTTAATCTAACAAGTTTTTGATAAAGCTTTTTGGCCTTTCCGACGTTATTGTTTTAAGAACCTCCTTTGAACAGCGTTGAGTAATTAATTTTATCAAAAAACGTTCAAAATGCTTGTTAGCACATCAAATACTTTGTGTTTAATTTCGTTTCATTATTGGAGTTTCGAGATTTTCTATTCAAATAGGTTATAATCTTTTGACGTTCAAAGCGTTAAGTAAATTTAAAAACTTCGTATAGTTGGTGCAATTTTCGGAATAAATAGTACTAATGTTTTTTTAGTACGCTTACAGAGTTGATTACAAGGCAATAAAATAATATTTTATTATTTCTCTATATGTCCATGTATTTAAATGATTTTACGTAAAATAAATTAAACTTTTGTAATTGCCTTAAGCATGTGACGATAGTGAGTACTCATTTGTGATAATGATTTTTATACTCTACACCTATTCCTTATTTCTTAAAAATACCAACCAATTTATAGCCAAATGTCTCTGTATAGAGCTAAATGCCCAAAATAGCTCTGCGCTACCATACAAACGGGAATCCACAAATTTTCTACTGACCACAGCCGCATAAATCAGCCGAAAGCGGGTAAAAAAATCCAAAGAATTTAGCGCAAAGTACACTCGAACAGTATATATCAGTTACAAACATTACTTAGATTAAGCGATAAGGGATATTTAACCGGTTATCGTAATAATTACAATACAAGCTATAATTGCCAAAGTTAAAATTGCCGTTAAAGTTGCCGACCAAATTGGTTGAATAGGTATTTATTTTTTACCTGCAGTTTCAATTAATTCTTCAATCAAAATACTACAAGTACTGTACTCGATATGTACGACCTTTCTGATCGAAATCAGGCCAAAGTGACAATACCTTTATAGAAATGAAAAATATTGGGTTTTAAATATACACGGTTAAACTGTACTTGGAACCACTGAATGTTCTAACGTTAGCATCCTCTGGCCTTTCCTTGCTCGCTATTTTGTTTTTTTTTATACACCGGAACATGTTTTATGACCCGTTCGAGTTTTTCCTGCTAAATTGAATTACACTTTAGAATCATTAAATTTTTTAATATTCTAGCAATTTTTTTTCCATTACCTAATGCGATGAAAAAATAAAGTACTTAATTCTAACTAAATAAACTTAAAATAATGAAATCCGTGTGTGTAAAGAGCCAACCTTAAAAGATATATACTATATAAAAGAGGACATTTTTATTATAAGAAACAATACCGTCATTCACTAATGTCGCGTAACTTTCAGCGCACGGAAGCTCTGAAAAGAAATATTTTCACAAATATTTTAATTCGTTGTAGCGTAATGTTATAGAACAGCCTTCCTGGATATAGCTAGTGCCATCCACGAAGACGTGCCCCACTATTCTTCTTTTATAGTGTAAGTGTGCAACCTTCCACTAATGTTTCAGTATTATCGGTACACACTGATTACCTATTAGTGCACACGTATACTACAATTTATAGGTTCAGGGCATACTCCCCGCATCCCGCCCCTCTACTAGGTGTTGGTGGGGCGCGTCTTCGTGGATGGCACTATCTATATATGGGCTATATTAATAACACTGCTAGGAATTTCAAATTCAAACTAGTAGTTCCTGATATTAGCACGTGCAATGAAACAAAAGTAAAGCTTTAGCTTTTTAAATATTGATATATATTTCCGTCTGAAACAAGTTGAATTTTAATATAAGTCGCAAGTAGTCGGAAAACTTTGGTCCTTAAATGTCAAGGATATTTTACAATTTGATTATGTGAGAAGACGACTTAACTGCTAACTATGGAGTTTCAGCTCCACTCAATTTTATTAATGATTCTCTGAAAACTTGTGCTCAGTTTGGCTAACGAGAAGTAAAGTGTTAAATTTAGTTAATACATTGTACAATTAATGAAAAAAAAGTTTTGTTTTCAGTACTTTCATATCACTTAAAAAAGGACTGTTATTTAGATATAACATGCAAACATACTCGTATATATTTAACTAGCTGTCCCGCCCAGCTTCGCCCGGGTGTAAAAGTAAAAAAAAGTTGAATTTCACAAAATCCGTTCTTAGCTTACCTCTGCCTCTGCACCGCGTAAAGATTACTCCTACCAAATTTCAAGTCAATCGGCCTTATAGTTCCTGAGATTTCGTGATGAGTGAGTTCACAAATGGGATCTCCTATAATATATATATAGATTGTACTGTTCAGTCTGAAAAAAGTACTGCTTCCGAGAGAAAGAAAACATATCGCCTAAATCACATTTGATGTGGATCGATTGCAACCCGATGTATCCCAGAAGTGAATCTGACATACCAAGAAACAACATTAACCCCAGCGAAGCCGCGGGCAAATACTTACTTTTTAATCCCACATAAATTGACTTAGTCCCAAATTAAGCATAACTAGTGTTATGGTAACTATACAACGATATATTTGTTTATATAGCCAGATCTTACGTATATACAGGACTAGCCGCCCGTCCCGGCTTCGCACGGGTGAACATGAGATTTTATTTTTTATTTACAAAAGAAAATATAGCCTATGTCACTCAAGGTGAATATAAGCTACAATATTCCAATGATGAAAAAAGCATATAGTGATTCACTGCTGTGTTCACACTTCACTATTGTGGATACACCATGATTACTAATAAGTAATCATGGTGTATCCACAGTAGACCGCCAGCTCTCTCTTTATATAAGAAACTAGCTGTACCCTGCCACGCTTCGCTGTGGATATGAGACTGATGCAAAAAATAAATAAAAACAATCCTTGATGCGGATTATATATCATGCTAAAGTTTCAACTCGATCGGTGCAGAACTTTTTGGGTTTTTGAAGCGTACACAAAGCAACATAACATTTTTATATATAAGAAAGTACGAAATTATTTTCATAGCCGCTTTTTATATATTGTATCCATAATACCTTTCGTAACTCACAAGAAACACAGCACAAGTTGTATGATATAAATATCCTTATACAGATAAGTAGGCAATATATTCGGAGTATAAGCTTTTCTGTGATCTTTATCCACTTACGTTTTCTAAGAATTTCGTTGTTGTTTTCTTCGGCTTTTGTATGACTATTTTGCGTTTTAATTTCAACGACAATTATAAGACATTTAATTTCATAGAGTAACTCAGCGTGATCGTATATACTTATTTTTACATGTTGGTCTCATCACACCCCTTTCGCGGAAATATTATATTAAAGTTACAGATGGCGAATCCATTGCGGTTTCTCTGGCACGACTTCACAAAATACATAAATACATTGTTACAATTCCACACAAACTGCCATAGCCCCAAATTAAGCAGAGCTTGTGTTACGGTAACTAGACAACGGTATATTTGCTTTTAGAGATAGATATATGACATTCAAGACTACGGTACAAATACTCGTGTTCATCACAAAAATATCGGACCTCAGCGGGAAACGAACCCGCGACCTCAAGTTTCGCAGTCAGGAGCTCTAGCCATTAGATCAGGTTGCCTTCAAAGTAAAAAATAGATACATCTTTAGATTTTCTTCTCTAACGTATGTACCTTTGCGAAATTCTTGAGCTCGCGATGTCTTTCATTACTGTATATAAGAAAAACTCATTGTTATAATCTAACTACGGCACAGTTATGATAACCGTTTTGTATCGCATTAGAAATAAATTATTTTTTACAATGTACAGTTCCTAACATAAGTGAAACTTTTAATACACTCCATACATAGTAATGACTGTACTTTCCAACAACGGCGCGACCTCTGTAATCTCTAGCTGTGAAAAATGGCGTTTCGAAAAAAAAAACTTTTTCGGCAAACTTTGGCCGCCATAAATCAAATGTTAAATAATGCTATGTTTTCGTGGTTGGATTTAATGTTGGTAGGAAATAAGACGTTTCAAACATAATACTTAAAGGTGAAATACTAAGCCTCCCACAGGTGTCTCCGAAGGGGTGGGCAGAGGTGTATAGGTGGTACCCACACACACATTTTCCGCTAGAGATATATATTAGGTGCCAACGAAATACTGTAAACCTTAAGCTTTACCATTCCATTATTAATAATGGTCTTTCTCTTCTATTAAAACTGTAATTTAGCAGGATGTTCTCCAGACTTGTAATATGTTGCCTAATTTTAGATCTTATTAATGCGCACTTCAATAGGTAATCTTTAGTAGGTTAATAAATAATAAGGCTAATATTTTATATTAATACATAAATAGGGTAATAAAAAAGACGGATTGAATATTGAAACAGAAGATCAGCAATCCGCCCGCGCTTCAGCCCATTAACAGTATATCAGTGCGCTTATTAAAATATTCCAATTTCTAATTCGGTTATAATCTGTCCAATTGTTTGAACGACAAAGGGCCAATTAGAAATGGGAACTTGCTCGTTATAAATTCAGATCACTTCGAAACGTTCCCACTTCTGACTTCGTGAACTTATTAAATTCACTAGGACCGCGATAAGATACTGTTTATTTTTGGTTGATAGATTATGATTTATTCGGCTTCCATTTCGTACGATACTTTTTTGCGTTTGTTTCAATGAAACGCGAAGAGTTTAACTATATACATTATATCTTTAATCATAATTAGAGGTAGCTATTTCTCCCTTGATCCTCTCACTTTGGAACTTGTTTGAAACTGTACGACACAGTCAAACTGGTCTTGTAGTGGGTTTTCTAGAAAAAATTCCTTTGTGATCGCTTTTGCTTGCTAACTTCATAATGTTGCAAACCTGGTACCGCGAGCAGAAATAGGATTGCAACAAAATTATCTAATACAACAGCAGTTGAATAATATCTTACCGAAGTTAAGGGGATTTGAAAATGAATCTTGTTTTGATAAGATAACGGTTGAAATTGACCTACCGACATAGATTTATTGGCTTGTTATGTTCGATTTTCTAACATTTTGGGAAGATTTAGACTTTAACTTTTGCGATAGATATAACTTGTGTGCGCACCAACTGCACTTTATGCTGTATGATGGGTTATGATGTTCTGCGACGTAGAACAGTAATAAAGTCTGGCAGTATCTGCATGAAAATTATGTTATCGCTCAGAGGGTGGTTTGCTTCAATATGGGTACAAAGTATGAATATAGGCGTATTAAAATGTACTAGGGAAATGAAGAGACTGATTAATGTACATGAAGTAACTTTGTATGTTTAAATTGTACGCTTTACTCGGTCTTAATCGTGAAGGATTCGACGTGATTAATAATATATGTCCTCACGCATTCCCACAAAGGTCCCCGAAGGGTAGGCAGAGGTGTATATACATCTATTACGATGGTACCAAAAATATAGGCCTATGTCTATGCACCTCTGCCTACCCCTTGTGATAAGGTGACAGATATTACAAAAGTAGAATTAATATTTTCAATGTCAAGCTCGATTGTTCCTTTATAATGAATTATTTGGTTCCGATTTTAATGCCTTTTTGCTTCTCGATTTTGTTTCATTCATTTCGAATTTCGAATTGGATTTTGAGTCATTGGTAATATGGCGAAATAAAGCTATTAAAATGTATAATTAACTTCATTTCAGAGCTCCAAAGTATTCATGAACGATTGAATGATGATTCCATTCATTCAAGTCTTCCAAACATCGTTCTTTTCTGTAGATGCGAAAAATTTCAATACTTTTTAATTTCCATAGATAAATAGTGAAAGGCCGGGTAGCTTATCCCATTCATTACAACCGGGAGGCCAAGCCGTAGCAGTTTGGTAAATGTATTCAGGTAGGTTGGCTCGAAGGCAAATAACTTGAAGAAACTTGGTTCATTCACAATTCTTTAATTAGGTCTGTGCGAGCTTCGGCCATTTACTTGTATTTAAAGGAGCAGAAAGCCAAGATAGCAAATTAAATACTAGCAAATTTCACTCTCTTTAGTTTTATGAGTGGGCACATTTTTTATTTAACGGCGATGGACTCGCCATCTGTCACGTTGGCACCTTATATACCTCTGGCGGAAAGTGGGTGTGTGGGTACTACCTATACACCTCTGCCTACCCCTTCGGGGACCCTTGTGGGAAGGCGTGAGGATAACAAAACAACAACATTTTTTATCTTTACTTATATGTATAGGCTTAGTTGCCGAGTGGTTCGAGTCGCCTGCAGAGCAACGAGTGCAAGTTCGAGCCCCGCACGTATCAATGAGTTTTATAAACTTAAACACACGAGTTTTACACTAAAGGTAAACTTAAAGAGGAAACACCGATGGATTTTTCATCTGTCACCTTAATATATCTCCGCCGAAAATAGATTGATTCATATACTCTTCTCAGCCAGTTCTCCGTTAACTAACAGACCTCTTTCGATCGCCGGTTGGGAGTACTCTTAACGTTAGCTTTGAGTGTTCGATCGATTTGATCTAAGAACTTGGAATATGAACTTTCTATGCCTTTTTTCTCACACACTTTTGCATCTATTTCGTCAATCTTTCTGCTTACGTTTAATTATATTCCAAACAATGTAACATTCCTTTTTGTACTAATATGTACCTACTTACATAATCCCATTCGCTCGACTGGAAAATAATCTTTACAAATATTTTGCTTAAGCCAACCGGATTAGTTGACTCGCCAAGGTCGGCACTCTGTTAACATGGCACAGGTTGTTCAGACAGGGAGACTAGTTATAATGAATGTGTTAAGCCTAGAGACAAGCTGGAAACGGATAGCGCTTTTTTTTAACAATCTTTGGAGTTTATTCCATATGGGAACGAGGCCTTTTACTAAACCGTTGCTAGGAAGGTTGGTAATACACACAGGCTGCGTATACTGTCAATATTAATAATGTTGAAAGGTGTTGCAAAAATAAACAAAATAAAAAAATATCCTCACGCCTCCCCTCAAAGGTAGGCGAAGGTGTATAGGTAAAATACCCAGACACCCACTTTCCGCCAGAGATATATTTTAAGTGCAAACGAAAAATTAAATCAAACATAGTTATTTTTTTAGACTAGATCTGTTGATACATAGATGCGGCGGGATTCTTTATATATTAAAATCAGTCAAGATCAAAGGTAGAGCCTGTAGAGATCAAATAATTCTTTCAATATTTTATCGATACAGTGAACGGCAAAATAAAGCAATCGAGTTGAGATTAGCAAAAAGCTCTTTACCCCTTAGCACTTTAATGGAAATGATCAAAATTTTTAAGGCTTTATAAAATGACGGATTAATAAAAGGTCAATTGGAGTTCACTAGCACCTACGCACTTTGTGAAATTTACTTGGAATTGGTATATGAATTGACAGCTTATATTTTCACGCTTGCAACACCTTGAAGGAAAATCTCGAGAGGAAACCTGCATACGTCTGAGAAGCAATTCAATGTATAGTCGTGTTTGAGTAACGGCGATGGACTTGCCATCTGTCATGTTGGCATCTAAAATATATCTCTGGCAGTATGTGGGTGTGTGGGTAAGTACTACCTTACACCTCTGCCTACCCCTTCGGGGTCCCCTGTGGGAAGGTGTGAGCTATAAAATGTGTTGGTAACAGTAATTTAAATGTAATAAATAAATTAACTGGCCTCATTTACTCAAATCTGAGTCCCGAAACCAAAATGCTTTGTCATCCCGACCACGCAGATTAACGAACATAATTTATGGGGCATAATTATATACCTACCTACTTGTTTGTGTGTTTAGACAGTTCCATATTGGGCGTGCTGTACACGGAGCAACTGGAGAAGTGATTTGAACTGTCGCAAGATTTTTTTGCAATTACGTCATCCTTTTGCAGTAGCAAATTTCTAAAGCCTTATTTGTTTATATGTTGAAAAGTCAAGATTGTAAGTTCAAACCAACCTGCTGGTATAAACAAAATATTTTTATAGCGGCCCGTCCCGGCTTCGCACGGGTAGACATAGATATTTTAAACATTTTGCCATAAAATGTTTATTTTTATTGGAATTAAAATAGCCTATATTAATCAGTGATAATGTAGCATTCAAATGGCGAAAGAATTTTTAAAATCGGTCCAGTACTTTTTGAGCCAAGTCCTTACATACATACTTACATACAAATGTTTCCTCGTTATAATATTAGTATAGATTTCTTTTAGAACACTCGTTTTTTGGACCACAAGCTTTAGGGTACGTCGACTTGCTAGACGTAGACCGACTCGCCATTAATCGCGTTGGCACCTAAATTTATCCCCAGCGAATAAACGCAGTTATAAAAATTTCTACCGTTCCTGATTTCGAGCCCATATTACATTATTAGTTGTGCTGGTATAAAGTTCTACAACAGATCTGAAAATGCTTTTTATTTCCTTATCTGAATCCGTATGTAAAGAGGGCCTTATGTGCGTCGATGTCGATTCCCGTTTGGTTACATTACTATTATCTCGCGAATGTTAAATAAAGGCTATTGTATAGTTTTCACAGCAATTTCGACCTTACGCTATAGTAAACTCAGGAATAATCGCGTGTTGAACGAAAATTAAACATCAATTATTTGATCAGGGTAGGCAGAGGTATATAGGTAATACCCACACACCCACTTTCCGCCAGAGGTATATAAGGTGCCAACGTGACAGATGGCGAGTCCATCGCCGTTACTCAAGCACGACTATACATACGCCTTTGAATTTCTTCTCAGATTTTCTTCTCAGTATGCAGTACGGAAAATAAAGCATTTAACTGATGTAGCCACAGCTAGGCTAGTATACTATGCTTATTTCCACAGTATTATGTCCTATGGCATTCTGCTGTGGGGATCAGCGGCGGACGTTGACTCAATTTTCATTCTGCAAAAGAGGGCGGTCCGCGCGATCTATGGCATGGGTCCTCGCGAGTCTCTCAGAGAGAAATTTAAAGAGATCGACATACTAACTTTGCCTTCACTCTATATCTTTGAAAGTATTTTATATGTCCGCAAAAATCGAGGGATTTACAAAATTAAAAGCGACTGCCATAATAAAAATACCCGCAGTAAACATGAAATTGTAATCCCGAAATATAGATTAACAAAAACGAGCAAGTCTTTTATTATAAATAGTATACGCTTTTACAACAAGCTGCCAAAGTCAGTTATAGAACTGACCGATGTAAATTTCAAAAACGTTATCAAACGTGTTCTGATTAAAAAAGCATATTATAAAATCAAGGACTACGTTGAAGATAAAGAAGTCTGGCTCTAGTTCCTTCTGCGCATGCGGCTTCCTTGGTAGCTCATAAACGGCACAAATTTGTGGATGTCTCTAACTATTCTGAATCTTTTCTTTTCTCATTTCGGGGTTTTTTTTACAATAATAATTTTACTTTTTTTTATTTTAATTTATTCCATATCTTGACCAGAATTAGTTACAGTACTGATGACAATATTTGTGTCACTTGTTTAATTTGTCTAATTTGTGAATGTGAGAACATTGTAGGCTTTGTAGATTCTTAGATCTTGCTAACATTGTTATAATTATCTTGTTTTATGTATGCTTTGTATAGTAAGCAGCGACCTATTGTCGGGCCTACGTTGTTCCCCCATACTTGGGTACTATTGCTGTAACGAAAAAATATTATTGTTGTATATGCCTAATGATTTGAAAAGAGTAAATGGAGTTTCTTGCCGGTTCTTCTCCATGGAAGCGACCAACCCGAACCGTGCTTCTTTTTCGACGTTTTATAAGTGCCCACCTGGGCCTATGTGAAATAAAAAGATTTTGATTTTGATTTTGATTTTGAGACGTATGCAAGTTTCCTCTCGATGTTGGTGTAGTCACACCACGAGCTTTACGGTGAAGGAAATCACTGTACTTTGGTTGGTACAGTGTGGCCTGGTTTATCTCTGCTAAGGTGTAATAAATTTATTCGTATCTTCAGAAATTGCTATAATTCTAAAATATCTTTGTGAATGTAGCCATGTCTAATGTGAAGTGTAATCCCGGCTTTAATTTCGGCATCACTTGTGTGAAATGTGGGTGGTAAGCCTATCGCCTTGGAGATCCTTGTGGAAAGGCATAAAGATAACATGATATTTTTGCCGTGTATCATCCAAGCAAAATTAGACATTATTATTAATTGCATTGAGTCTATTATTCTTTGAATTACGTTATATCACTACTGCGCCATTGACTACGGTTTTCATTGCATACCCAAATATAGACCGTGTTATGTCTTATGTTGAGTTCAATATCGCATGTGAGTCGAGATCATTTGCACGCTTAGGTATAGAGTAGAGATGCCGTTTGATCCTAACTCAATTTCACTCTGCAGGTCATTGGTTCGTCTTAGTGAAACTTATTATTTATTTAGAGCCCTTGAGAGATTCGAACCGCCTACCAAAGATTTATGGCTTACAACAGCTTGATTATTCATCGAATTAATTAATGCAACAGGGTTATACAAGCGATACTTACTGGGGCTAAATATATCTCCGGCGAAAAGTGGGTGTGTGAGAACTACCTTCACCTCTGCACGTATAGTTACTGGAAACGCAATATTGCCTAACACACAAACACATGCGCACATACGCATGCATACGCGCGTATGTGTATATATTCACAAAGACAATGTATATTCGACCTACTTACGTATTATATTATACGTTTTAGTACTAAAAATAGACACGTCGCTTGTAAGCCTAGAGATAACTGGCACTCTACCCTTTTTGCATACTACTCTTAGCTATTTTTGCATTTTCGCTATTTTTGCTACTATTGTGCAGGTTTTGGTTATTTTCGAAAAACTTAACAAGTTTTGCTTAATATCTTTTACAAAATAAACATTTTTCAGATAAATAATTTTTTCATTATAATAAGTTTTTAAGCACATTTTTATAGTAACTACTTTAGTTGCTTTTAAAATTTCTGGCAATTTTATTTTCTTTCTTCATCTGGCAATTTTACATCAATAGGATATTTGAGATCTACATAACTATGAAAACATGTATCAGTCTTTATAATATGATCTGTACATCCACTATCTAGCAACCAATTAATCTCACAATTATTTTCATATTCCTGTTCGCTACACCCTGTTAGCAGATTTACTTCTGAATTACATACCTGAGCTGTCCATGACTCTGATACAGCGCCATCTTGCTGAATGCTTGAAGTCTCACCTCTGGTATGACCTTGACCTCTACCTCGGCCATTACCTCGATAAGATTCACCTCTGTTGTATCCTCTCTGTATTCCTCTCTACCCATCCCGTGAAGAACTTTGCGCGAAAATATATGTGTATATAATATAATAAATGACTTTATAGTCCCAGTGCGAAACCCTTTTGCAGTCAAAAGGAACAGGTATTAAGATATATTAAAATTAAAAAGAAACATTTTTTTTTAATTATTATAAATATCTGAGGTTTATACCCGTTTTATTTAACGTTGGTGATACGCTAGTAGATAATATTGAAAGCGTCCATAGGCGGCGGTAACCACTGAACATATACCGGGGTATTATGTTAATGTGCCACCTCAAAGATAGAAATAATAATAATATTACACCTTAAAGATATAAGTTTAAGGTGTTCACGTTCTAAAAGAATACGTAAGCACGCCCCAATTAGATTAAAGTAGAATCGAGTTTACGTTTCTGAGCAAAGTTTGTTAGTACACAGAAGTTCTAGTCTTCAAACCGGCTAAGTTTGCACTTGCATACAAATCTCAAATGACGGTAAAAACATTTTGAGATTAAAGGTTGAGCCACGAAGTGTACATTCATCAGCGTAAGCATAGAGTAAAAATACAATATATATTTTATCATCACCATGTAGGCACAGGAGGTAGAGTGGCAGTTTTCTTTTGCCTTATTTATATTTATCAAACACCTCATTTATTAAAATAATTTTAGCCGTTAAAATTCCACTCTGTACCTACCATCTATTTATCCAAGATGCTGATTTTTAGGACTCTACGCTATTTTGTTTGAAGTTATCAAGGTTTGATATTTTATAACTTACTGATGTTTCTTAAATTTTATTATATCAATAAAAATGACCTAAATTTTATGTTAATTAATAAAATCTCTTTATCGTAAAGAAAATGGTCGGGAATTGAACTCGTGTTTCGTAGCCACACCCGCGGCACCCCAGTGTCGCCTGTCACTTGTTTTGCACCTAAACCCTATGCTGACTTTACATCTTACAGTTGGGATATTCTTACGGTGTATGGATCTGTGTAAACGGAATATTCTGTTTCTATTTATTGGTCAAGAAAATAAAACAAAAGTCTTTCAATGGAAATAGAGTAGGTATGCAACTTGATGTTGCTAGACGCTATTGTCAATGCCACCTTTATTTGGATCTTCTGCAACGCCAAGGACAGTTTTTTGATGATGTTTTTTGCTTTAACAGTGGTTTTCGAAGGAATAGATGAAACAGCGATTAGCGGTTTAAAAATACTTGCTTTTGCCGGAGTTATATTTAAGTGCTAATGACATGCTACACAGATGACAAGTCCATCGCCGTTTCTCTAGCACATTACGAGTACTAAGTAAGAAGTTAAATACCTATGTATCGTTAATACACACACTATTAAATGTTTTCGTCTAGATCTAGGTAGCTGGATCTTCCTCTACCTTCCTGGTACTTTCGCTTTGTATATCTGTTTCGTCAACCTGTCTATTACTATGTAACATTCCTTTCTACCTTTTTAATATTGTTTTTTAGTTTTTTCAATAATCCTTTTTCATGCGAATACTAAAGGTTACTTGATAAATGAAATCATAACAGTTCTTATCGTGCCATCCGTAACCAGGAGTTGAAAAGCAACTTGGGGTTGAAAGGTCGGCCCTTAAAGGCTCTCAATCGGCCATCGACTTGATTTACTACTTTGTTTGTGTAAAAACGACCCTTTTGCTGCCTTGCCCTTTGATCGCACTACAGGAAGTGTCACACACTACTTCAAGTGAAAACAAACAATACATACTATATTCAAGAGCCGTTGTAGCCGAGTGGTTTAAATTGTCACCTGAAAATCGCATTCGACATTGCGGGTTCGAAAAAACTCATTGTTTTTACTAAACTTGATTACTAGGGTTTATCAGACAACTTTAAAGGGATATATTTCGATAGCGATATAGCGATATCTTCTAATATCTATAGGAAATCTGCAAGGGTTGAGGGAGCATTAAGCGCAGTCTACTTCAGGCAGATCTATTTCTCTTTAGATTTATTATTATTTTACTTTTATCCGGTTTCCAGTTCTTCTGACGATCAAATCCTTCGTCATTATTGCAAAAATAATACATTAATTGTAAGTATCAGTCCCGAACGGGGTAGGCAGTAAAACCCCACATCCAATTAATGTTCCCTCTACTTGGAGGAGCGTCCCGCTTAACTAAATAAATTTGACCAAGCCTCTGGACATCCGCATCCTGTCCGCAATTTGCCGATATTCGGACCCTGTTAATGGTCAACCTTATTTGAATAATTCCCATTTAGGAGTAAATGTGCTTTAAAGTTTCTATGTGCTCATGAAGTTTGCATTTCAATTATATATTTAGTACATTATCCATTATATACGCCTTCCTACAAGTATCCCCAAATGGGTACGCATATGTGTAATACAACACCCTATTTTCGTCTGAGATACTTTTAGGTGCAACGTGACAGATGGCGAACTCATCCCGCTTCTTAAGCATAACTATACACACGCTTTTGAATTTCTTCTCAAACGCATGTAGGTGTCCTTTCGATGCTTGCCTTGTCTGTAACGCTCGTGGTGTGATTAGGTCATACCCATGAGTTTTCGTGAACTTAAGTAGTGTACAGGAAAACTCATGGGTACAGTCGGGATTCGAACCTGCAATATTTGCGGTGCAGGTTCCTACTTGAAAGACTCGTCCACCACGGACTATCTATATGTATGTATATAATGCTGTGCGTGTGTGTGTGTCCCCTAAACGGCTGGACCGATTTTAATGAATTTGTTTGTATGTGATCAAGTGTGTTCGAGAATGGCTTTGATTTACAAGTAAAGCGGGCGGGACAGTTAGCTATATATTAAGCTGTTATTATTTATAGAGCCTAGTCTTCAGGGTAAGCTGGAGAACCTCTTCACCAACAGTAACTCAACCAGAAGTATCTCGACAAGTTGTTGATAGCATTATAAATATAATACCTTGGTACAATTTCACACAAATTGACATCGTCCCAAATTACGCAAAGCTTGTGTTATGGTAACTAGACAACAATATTTTTACTTATTTTGATAGATATGTACATAAATACATAGGACATACAAGACTAAGGTACACATACTTGTGTACCGGAATCGAACTCGCGACCTCAAGTTTCGTAGTCAGTAGCTCGAACCACTATACCGGACGGCTGTCGTTGATATATTCATGGTTACGTACCCTATTCACTCATTCCTAACAACACTCAAACATCAAAACGTTTCCTTAGTTACTGTACTGTAGCTCAGAACTAACCCAATTAACATTAAAGGAGTTTAATGTAACCACATCAAAGGTAAATCCAGTTCAAATATTATTTATGTAGTGCTAATTATGTCGGATTAGATGCCTCTACAAACGCAGTGTACATAATTATAACTGTGTTAATTGTTGCGCCTATTAAGATTTTGTATACGCTGGCTGCGTGGTTAAACATTGGTGGTAGGATAAAATTTATTGTTCATAACATTATACGTTATATCTGAGAGCTTTCCCGCGGAGTTTCCGGGAGGGGTGGGCAGGTGGGTAATAAAATACAAGTGTCTGTTTGTATTATCGACATAAACCTTTTTTCTACATGCATGAAATATCATAGTGTATATTTACATAATAATCCTCGTGCCTTCCCATGAGGGTCCCCGAAGGGATAGGCAGAGGTGCTTAGGTAGTACCCACACACCCATATGTATATGGTACTAAAAACATAAATAATAAATACATTTTCGTCTGTTTTTCTATTATTGTGAAAGTTTGTCAGGTAGTACGGCGTATTTTTATGTGACAATTTTTTTATCAGGTTCATTGTTATGTAGCGCAATTATTACAAAACAATTGAAAATGTATGGGCCGTGGTGGCCGAGTGGTTCGAGCAGTTGCCTGCGATGCAAAGGTCGCAAGTTCGAATCCCGACTGTACCAATGAGTTTTTCTGAACTTAAGTACAGTGATTAGTCACACCACGAGCTTTACGGTGAAGGAAAACATCGAGGAAACCTGCATACGTCAGAGAAGAAATTCAAAGGCGTATGTATAGTCGTGCTTGAGTAACGGCGATGGACTCGCCATCTGTCACGTTGGCACCTAATATACCTCTGGCGGAAAGTGGGTGTGTCGGTATTACCTATACACCTCTGCCTACCCCTTCGGGGACCCTTGTGGGAAGGCGTGAGGATATATTATTATATTATAAAATGTATGGGAAAATCGAATATAGAACATTTGTAGTAAATGCTTGGTATGGTATTAGTAAGTTGTTAGAATTCCCTGAAACCTAAAAGCTTGTACGCCTTGTGCAGAAAAACTATTCAACCATCTGTATGAACTGAAAACATACCTACATAACTTACTATTGTATTGCCTTTGGGAAATATACTTAGAAAGGCTTTCTGCTCGTATCGGATTATTTTGTAAATGTATGTAAAACCCGATACAACCTAAGTATAACATACGTTCATTATTTACTAGGATTATATTTTCTATTGTCTCTTGCAGCGTGAGTTTCGGGAACTTTGATACTTAACCAAACAATGCAGTGGTCCAAAGTGGCGGTAACCGGTTACCAGTAGCCTACACAGCTACCTTAGTGATATGAAATGTCATAAGTCCTCAAGCCGGACACTTATGCGCTGCGGAGAGCAGCCGTGATGAAACTGTTCAAATAGCATTTTGGAATTAAATTCGTGAGGTTTTATTTACTTGGGTACCTATCTACAATAACAAACTGTCACACCACGTGACATTACGAGGACACTAGCGTATGTCTCTATGCAAAATAAGACCATCTTTCACATTTGCGCTTAAATATATATATACATACATACATACATATCATCACGCCAAGTCCCTAACGGGGTAGGCATAAATATATCTCCGTCGAAAAGTGGGTGCTAGATATTAGGGGCCCTTATCGACATAAAGACATACGTATGTGTATGCGGGGGTTATTAACAACTCTATATATGTATAAATACAAACACTTCGTATATATGTATAAGGTTCGCCAAGGGGTAGGCAGGTGTGTATAGGTAATACCTACACCCATTTCTGTCAGATATATATTTTAGACGTCACCGTGACAGATAGCGAGTCCATCGTCGTTACTCAAGCACGACATTACATACGCCTTTGTATTTCTTTTGAAACATATGCAGTCTTCATCTCGTTGCTTCCTTTCACCGTAAAGCTTGTGATATGGCTAATCACTGTACTTAAGTTCAGAAAAACTCATTGGTACAGTCGGGATTCGAACTTGTGATCTTTGTGTTGCAGGCAACTACTCAAACCTCCCGACCACCACTGTTCTATCAGTAAACTAGATACCTACAATAATTTCAAATTCACAGAGTGTGAGACCAAAGTGGCGAATATTTTGTATTTGGTTGTAGTGTTGTCCTCTAAATATTTAAACAATAAACTCACGTATTCTAAGCGCATATCGCACACGTGAAAAATAAATAATGGAACATTTTCATAACTTCACTCGACTTGAGCGCAAAGTTTCCCGATCGCAAGTTATTTTCCTTTGGCGTGAGTTTCTTTCTGTTGCTTTTGAAGCTTTCGCCATTAAAATGTATTTTATAGTCTTTGTGAAAATTTTCCAATGATCCTACTTTATTGGACGTTTCGCTTCTCGCTATGTAGTCGATATAAGAATGGAGATTTAAATCTACATATATATGTATTGCTCATACAGACTGTCAACCCATATTCAACATTTAACAAGTTTTTTGACGTATAAGATTCTCTTCTAAAGAAAAAATCTCCATGCCAATTTTAATAACAATCCGTTCTTAAATAGTTAGGTGATAGCGATAGGTATGTAAGTCTAGAGAGAACTGGCGCTCTATACTCTCTGCCTACCCCGTTAGAGACTCGGCGTGATGACATGTATGTATGTATGAATATTATTAATTGAACAGATTGTGAGGATATTCGTTGCTCTTTAAATAAATATCTTGCGACAATTCTACTCACATTGAGCTAGTACCAAACTAAACAAAGTTTGTATTACGGAAACCAGACAACGATATACATTCTTATACATATATACGTAGAACATCCAAGACTCAGGTACAAATACTCGTGTTCATAAAGGCCCCAGCGGGTATCGAACCCGCTTTGTGTGATGCTCGCGAATAGGATGAAACGAGAGAGGTCTGAAATCTAGAGGGAACTGGCTCTCTACTCTTTCTGCCTACCCGCGAGGGTCTCAGCGTGATGATAATGTTAAGTAAGTAAGTATAAAATTATTCTTTCTCTCATAGTTTTAATTACCTTCAAAGTAAACAATACAACTTGCTTTTATTTAAATACTTGAAACAATTAACGACCGTGGGAGTGACTTAAATAGCTGTAACCTTTAAGATTGTACTTCGGTGGTCTTTATGGTAAAATTTTGCAGGACTTAAGTACAATGATTTATACCATGAGCTTAACGGCGAAGGGAAACATAAGTAAAACTGCATATTATGTTTGAATAGCAATTAATAATCTGAAAAACGATTTTTTTTTTTATAAATACTATAATAATAATAAATAATATCCTCACGCCTTCCCACAAGGGTCTCCGAAGGGGTAGGCAGAGGTGTATAGGTAATACCCACACACCCACTTTCCGCCAGAGGTATACTAGGTGCCAACGTGACAGATGGCTAGTCCGTCGCCGTTACTGTAGCACGACTATATATACGCCTTTGAATTTCTTCTCAGACGTATGCAGGTTTCCTCTCGATGTTTTCCTTGACTATAAAGCACGTGGCGTGATTAATCACTGTACCTACATAAGTTCAGAAAAACTCATTGGTACAGTCGGGATTCGAACTTGCGACCTTTGCGTCGCAGGTAACTGCTCGAATCACTCGGCCACCACGGCTTTTTATCAATACTAGTGTTATAAATGCTTATTCTAGCATAAATCATGTCCTATATAGTATGATCATATATCGATAATGTATATAGGATATCATCATATCTTATATACATTTTAGATTTTCGTATTTCTACTTACGCAATGGTGGCTGGGTTGTTTGAGTAGTTGCCTATAATACCAATATTGCTAGTTCGAATACCAACTGTACTATTGAGTTTTCGGAACTTAAGTATATGATTAGTCACACCACGAGCTTTACGGCGAAGGGAAACATCGAGAGGAAACCTGGATACGCTTGAGAAGGAATTCAAAGGCGTGTGTAATACGGCGATGGACTGGCTATTAGTCACGTTGGCACGTAAAATATATCTCTGGCGGATAGTGGGTGTGTGGGTAGTACCTATACATCTGTGCCTACCCCTTCGGAGAACCTTGTGGGAAGGCATGAAGATATATATTTATAATTAAACTTGATAGATGTGACACACTAAAACATATCTTGGGCAAAAAGATCGAGACAATCAGACGTTTGAGATCACATTTGAGATTATTTATTAATTCCATACAGTCCAAATTATTAATATTATTATTTATAAGGTTTAAGTTGACCTAAAAGGCCTTACACAGAAGATTTAAACAGCCTTAAAAGCTTAACATTGATGCGAAGACGCCTGCAGCTAGCCCCTAAGGTGATGTCATTATACAAAGGAAATAAATTGGAAAAGTTTTGAGACCCCAAAAGTTCTGACCGCTGATATTTGAACACTTTTGTGAACATTTTTCACGCAATGGCTCGCCGGGTAAACAATGGCTACATTATGTAAAATACCTTAGTGACTCGAGCAAAGAATAACTTCATTTGGCCGACAAAAGAAAAGTAATACATACGAAATTGATATGATGCAGGTTACTTTTTTACAAAACAAAAGTCATAATACAAAAAAAATTATAAGATACACAATTTTTTTAGGCCTTACGATCTCCAGATCCTGAAACTTAGACTCAGAGGTCTAAATATGCTGGTATTAAATCAAAATGAAAATCAAATTGACAAATTCTGTTCTTGATGCTTCATTTCGGAACGAGAGATCGGTTGTGCCTCCTCTTGTCAGCTGTTCAGGTCACAAGTAAGGCATCCATAGTCCATGGCTGGACCAATGAATGATAAAGATCGATGCTGTTAGGTAATATAATTACATACATACATATCATCACGCCAAGTCCCTAACGAGGCAGGCAGAGAGTATAGAGCGCCAGTTCTCTCTAGACTTGAATACCTCTTTCGCTTCGTCCACATTCATTAGTTTCTTCATACATGCTCGTCGGTTTCAAGTACTCTTGCCGTTACCGTCCTTGAGCGTCCGATCGATTGGATCGATGTGATGATAATCCTTACTTCCTTACTATCCTTAATCCTTAATTAATAGCCGTGGTGGCCGAGTGGTTCGAGCAGTTGCCTGCGACGCAAAGGTCGCAAGTTCGAATCCCGACTGTACCAATGAGTTTTTCTGAACTTAAGTACAGTGATTAGTCACACCACGAGCTTTACGGTGAAGGAAACATCGAGAGGAAACCTGCATACGTCTGAGAAGAAATTCAAAAGGCGTATGTATAGTCGTGCCTGAGTAACGGCGATGGACTCGCCATCTGTCACGTTGGCACCTAATATACCTCTGGCGGAAAGTGGGTGTGTGGGTATTACCTAAACACCTCTGCCTACCCCTTCGGGGACCCTTGTGGGAAGGCGTGAGGATATATTATTATTTTTATATCTTTGAATACAACTATTTTCAATGGGCTCTATTTAATCGGTTTATTTCTTTTTTATTATTTCTAATAAGATATTTAACCCTTTTTGAAAGAAGACCACAATTGGAAAATCTATTGACCAATTTAAAGAAAAACTTTAAAATATTTTGCAATGGCAAATTTATCGGACCATTAGCTGAGCACCCCAGAATTTCCCGTTAAGTTTCTGGAACACAATAAGGAAAAGCTTTTAAACCAATCGTGTTGACAATCCGATTTTAATTCCAAAGAAAAGAAAGAAAATACATTGTTATGTCTCGTTTTATTGCAAGTAAAGGTATGCCTGCTATTTGCTGGGAAGACTTCACTTGTGGAACGCAATACTTGGCTGGACGGTATAAGTTAGGCTTTGTTGATTTTTACCAATAATAGAAGTCCATCAAGAGATTAACTTCTTCGCAAGAAGTTATTTCAAGTAGTTAGTTAAATTTTAAGTCGTAATTATCTTGTACCTGTCAAACGGCTACGGATACGCTACCTATCTGCCGCATCAGCCTTTAACCACGAGAGTCCCCTTCCCACAGGGTAGGCAAAAGTGTACACCATCTTTCCGACGGAGGTATATTAAGCTGTTAACGTGCCAGATGGCGAGTCTGTCACTGTCATTGAACTTCCTTATAAATGCATTCAAGCTTACTTACGATGCCTTCCTTCGCCGTGGTGTAATATGGCCCTATAATTCGATTGTACAATCTTGATTTCGCCAGCGAACAATGAAACCGAGTGGTTTCATGGTTCGCTGTAATCTGGTGAGTACCAGGGCTCTCAATGTCTCATCATAATATCATTACGCCGAGTCCCTCACGGGGTAGGCAGAGAGAGTAGAGTGCCAATTCTCTCACTGTAAGCCGTATTCCTTGTTAGAAACCTTTTAATAAATGAATGTGAATAACTTAAGGGGCAGAGCGAATAAGTTAAATACTAAAATGATGATTAAGATAATGCTTCGCACGTTGATAATCTAATTATTAAAATGATGATGAATAAAGATGAAGGACGATACCATCTATTATCAGCGATAAGAGGATTCTGAGTACCAAAAAGTTTTTAAAGAAAAATTAAGTCGTTAGAAGTAACTTTTCTTCCACACTTAAATGAGTGACTTATTCATAGAGTGCTGTCAAAAGCGGTCATTAATTACCACCAAGCTGAAAGTAATACAGAAAGTCGATTTAATTGTACCGGCGTCTCGCTGAACTTCCAACATAAAGCTACATGAACTTTGAAAGGGGAAAACTGTTGCCTACTGTTACCTCTGGTGTTTTAATTGATTCTTGAGCTGTTTAAAATGTTATCTACTTTTTCTTTATCTTAGAGCTTAATCGTTATTATTAGTGTACAAGAAATTATATTCGAGACAACTTATCTATTTGCTGCAACATAGGTAATATCTGTTACTGGTAGCCTGCTACATTTCACTGCAGTTAATGGCCTACCCAAAGAATTTCAGGTGCCAGGTAATGGGCAATTATTTATTAAAAAAAAACAATTTTCATTGACTCATCACAAAAATAGAATGTATCCATTAAATCTTGAAAGTAGGCTTGCATTGCTTGTATATAATAGATGTACAAGTATGTACATCTGTCACGTTGGCACCTAATATACCTCTGGCGGAAAGTGGGTGTGTGGGTATACCTATACACCTCTGCCTACCCCTTCGGGGACCCTTGTGGGAAGGCGTGAGGATATATTATTCTTTTTT
>JACCPG010003973.1:0-23013 GCA_016069955.1 Drepana arcuata
ACGGTGAAGGAAAACATCGAGAGGAAACCTGCATACGTCTGAGAAGAAATTCAAAGGCGTATGTATAGTCGTGCTTGAGTAACGGCGATGGATTCGCCATCTGTCACGTTGGCACCTAATATACCTCTGGCGGAAAGTGGGTGTACCCAGCTATACACCTTTGCCTACCCCTTCGGGGACCCTTGTGGGAAGGCGTGAGGATATATTATATTATAAAAATATCAATATCGCTATCCAGTCCTATAGTACATTAAAGCTTTCCTTACTTTGCTACTGGGTAAAGTCGTATAGAATTAGTCCCAGGGTATTATTGCTAAGTATTAATTACTACATTTCGACCGCTGACCCCGATGGTAATAAAAACTGCCTGGTCGGTAGGGTCACCAGATAAATAGATAACACTTAACGTACACATCATGAGCCTGCCTCGTTCAGATTGCGATCCATATAGTCATGCATCGGATAAGATTGAACGTTGGTCTCGATCGAAAGGGTTAAGATTAATCACTCTAGGAATCTATTACAGACCTTGCCTATAAAGGCTTAATTTATTTTTCTTAATATAATATATCCTCACGTCGTTCCACAAGGGTCCCCGAAGAGGTAAGCAGAGGTAGTACCCACTTTCCGCCAGAGATATATTTTAGGTGCCAACGTGGCAGACGGCGAGTCCGTCGCCGTTACTGAAGCACGACTATACATACCGTGCCGTGTACCGAAGCCGTGGTGGCCGAGTGATTCGAGCAGTTGCCTGCGTCGCAAAGGTCGCAAGTTCGAATCCCGACGGTAAAAATTAGTTTTTCTGAACTTAAGTACAGTGATTAGTCACACCACGAGCTTTACGGTGAAGGAAAACATCGAGAGGAAACCTACATACGTCTGAGAAGAAATTCAAAGGCGTATGTAGTCGTGCTTGAGTAACGGCGATGGACTCGCCATCTGTCACGTTGGCACCTAATATACCTCTGGCGGAAAGTGGGTGTGTGGGTATTACCTATATACCTCTGTCTACCCCTTCGGGGACCCTTGTGGGAAGGCGTGAGGTTATATTATATTTTATTATTATACTATACATACGCCTTTGAATTGCTTCTCAGACGTATGCAGGTTTCCTCTCGATGTTTTCCTTCACCGTAAAGTTCATGGTGTGACAAATCACTGCACTGAACAATTTTTCTTTGCTTGTCAATTGTTTATTTTTTAATCTGAAACGAAATCGTACTGGACAAAGAGGGCAGCAAAGGAGACGTGGTCAAAACAGTCAACCGAACAAGAATACTGCAAAAGTCGAGAATGGAAGAGGAATGCTAAAAGTTTACAATCGACTTTTTTAATTCCTCTCTTTTGGAAAAAAAATATGTGTAGATGTTAATATCAGAAATAAATGAATCATCATTATTATGAATGCATGTTTTGTCTGTCTGTTTGTTTGTCAGTGTGTCCGTTTATCTTTGCAAGCGTCCTTTACGCGAAATGTACGTTACGAATACAATGGATTAATATTTGTACAATTGAAAGTGTAGTCAAAGTTAACAAACAGTATTTTAATATTGGTTGTTTAAAACAATCTCACCAAAAATAATATTAAGCTGAAATTTATTCCATCAACATAATTAGACGGAACAGCAACAGCATTGTATACTTCTAATTTTGGGTAATTTTAAACAAAAGATTTTAAATTAAATTAGCTTACTCTCTGCGCTCTGCTGACACTACAGGTATTCGCTATCAAAGAGTCGACAAAGTAAAAAGGTAAACGCTTTAATTAATGGACAACCTTGTGGTCGCCGAGGGTGTGAGTGGGGTAACCTTTACGAGGTTAACACCTGTATATCATATCTCATCACGGAATTATGTGATAAAATTCCAGCAATTAAGAGTCGGAGTTATTCGTCACTTTCACGTGTTTGTACTGTGGTCTATGTACATACATATACTATGTACATATATAGATAGATAGACATGAAGACGCGCCCCACCAATTTCTAGTTTAGGGCATCGTGGGATGCGGGGAGTGTGACCCGAGTCTATTAATCGTAGTGTGCGTCTCACTCATAGGAAATGTGACAGTTAGTGGTACGTTGCACACTTGCACTATAAACTGTAAGGAAGAATAGTGGAGCGCGTCTTCGTGGATGATACTATATATATACCTATGTGTGTATAGTATTTCCCAATGGTTATTTAGACATATGAGAGATTTAGTTTTTCCGCTTTCACGTTTTTTTCTCAACTCAATCGATCGTAAATAGGTACCGTTTGACTGAGGTGTAGTAAAGTGGAGGTCAAAGACCCCATCCCAGTTGGAAGGTCGGGTGCTTTCAGACCTAGCCTACTATTATACGTGTTAATTTCAAAGCCGTGGTAGCCGCGTGGTTCGAGTTGCTTACATCGCAAAGACTGAGCTCGATTCCCGACTGTGTTCATGAGTTTAATGAACTCAAAAGTTATCAGTCACACCACGAGCTCTACGGCGAAGGAAAACATCGAGAGTAAAACATATATACGATCGAAAAAAAACAAAGATCTGCATAGTTATGCTTCAGAACGGCGATGGACTCGCCATCTATCACGTTGGCACCGAAATATATTTAGTATTGTATAAGAAGTTCTTTACCTACCTTTAGTAATTATTACTTAATGACTAAACAAGACTATTTTGACTCATTTAATACGTATAGAAATACATATCCGCACGCCTAATTCCTGACAGAGAAGGAAACTTCGCCTCGTCCACATCCAGTAATATATACATTCATGATCGAATGACGTATCGTGAATAAATCCTTGGATTTATGCAATACGGGGTAAATAATAGCTTCGTATAGTTCCCGGCAAACAAACTCTGCAAAGCCCAAATAAATATATTTTACGTGTCCCCGGGTGATACCAGGGGATTAATTTAGTTTTTAGTTTATCGAATATATATTTTTGTGAGGCCGTACGTGCGTGCGATTGTTATCATTATTTAAGAGATGAAGAGAGACGTTGGCATTTAAATTAAAATATCGATCGATAATAATGATTAATGAATTGTCATAAATTAATGACATGTGGTTCGGTTCGGGTAACAAACAAAACAAATGTCCTTACAGAGGAGAGGCGAGAGGTTGCAGAAAATTAAAACAACCGGGGATTTTCTACATTATTTCATTACCAAGGGCAGTTTCATTGACAATAAAACCAAATATGACTATGCGCATAATAGCGCGTTCTATAATGCAGCTAGCGCCATCTAGTTGGAGGTGGTTAAATAAAATCGAACAATTAATAGACATGTCACCCACTGAGCTGGATTGCAATACGTTGTATGTATAAAGAGTCTGTTGCTGCCTCCTCTTCTATTTTTATCACTTCTGACCCTATTAGATCTTTGTGAGCTATGAAAGTGATAAGAAAACTATATTATTTCCACCATTGATGTAAAAAATAATAGATACGTCTTACCGCGCTCGGCTTGGCTAACTCAACACAAGCTAATTGGCTTGAGTCAACTTAGTCGCGGCTTGACTGGCAACGACGTAGAACTTATTCATAATTTAGGAAAAATGCCTTCTTAGGTGCTTAGAAACTGCAGAACATATACTGGACGAGTGTAAAAAAACAAGAAGGATGTGTCTTTTCATTTGTAAGTAATGTTGATTTGTTTTATCTATCAAAAATACGAAAATTTTACGTTAAATTTTAATCTGAACTCCTGCGACGATGCCACTGCGCGCGAACGAGACAAGTAGCGTGTTACGTTTCAGAGCGAAAGAGAGAACGATTAGAGCTGGACATATTGCTGTTTTCCCTTTCTGACAACTAGGATTCATATACTTCGTGTTCTTTTAATCTCATCAGTGTGCTTAATGCCGTTGTGTGAGTTGTGTATTGTAGCTATATGTAGGTATAGCATAAATTTGCCACGTTTATACTTCATATTCAAGGAGTATAACGTCTCTATAGATAAAACCTCATTGATTTCCACCCGTACCCTATACAGGCGATATGATATGTTGGTATGTGGGAAGGTATGTATTTATTCTTGTAATTTTGTAGTTGTGTTGAAATATGCAAACAAACTCCGCTTAACTGAAAGTTCTAAAATGAACAAATATTGCAGAAGCAATGTAAACCTAGTTATAATAACATCGTGAGCTAACTAACTCCGCAGTTTCATAACGCCGGTGTTTATCGTTCATTAGAAACGAGGCGACCAGTTGCTCTACTCTTTATTATCTGTCTGGTTGGTTGGCAGCGAAAATGTTCTTTGTACCTACATTACATACAGGTTCATACCATGTATGACGAATGTGGATTAAGCGAAAGTATTACTTAGTATGGAGAAAAGTATTATTCTATTCTACTGGGTAGGTAGAACTTCAGGATCTCGGGCTTATGATTGAGCCTTGTATATTGTAGTCCAGGTAATAGAATTTCAAGAACAGCGGTAAATGAGCTTTAAAGGCGTTTTTTTTGTACCACGCGTGTGGCAAACAAGCATGCGGTCCGCCTGATGGTAAGCGGCTACCGCCGCCTATGGCGTTTGCACAGGGGTATGCTCGCGCGCTGCCGACCCTGCAGGAATCGTTTTACACCCTTCTTGAAGAACTCCATTCTGTACTCTCCAAAACCTCAACGGGGAGCTCATTCTATAGCCTGAGTGTTCGCGGATGCAAAACACCTTTGAAACCGCGCAGTGCGAGACCTTTGTGGTTCCACGGTATGGGGATTATTCTACGCTAAGTGGGCATCATGTCAAACAATTTTTTTATCATTAAGGATACATATAGGACGCATGTACTTGATGGTAAGCGGTTTCCGCCCTCTATGGACGCCTGTATCACCAGGGGTATATCTTTCGTGTTCTCGACCCTGCAGGAATCTAAATACCTGCTTAATGTACGAGCTAAAGGTCACTAAGGGTTTGTTTATTCAGTTAAGTACAAAGTTACTTTATTTCAAACGTCCAACTGAATGTCTGTCAATTTGTAAACAACTTGTACTAGAAAGCGTACTCCAGTCACTCCAGTCTCTTGTCATGTGACGTAACAGGACACAGTTAATTTGTGTTGCAGTAAGCCAAGTCGACTATTAATGTATTTAACTATTTATAGGAAAGTGTACGGGCGTGTAGCTAATTACATGCTGCGCGTGTAATTAATTGATACGCTGATATTGTTGTTATTATTCAGAAATAATTAAAATCATTATAATAGCCTAATACCGAATAAAATTTGGTATTAGGTAAATATTAAATTTATTAGGTTATTCGGTAATTCATAAAAAAAATATGCTTACCGATTCTGTCCCTCGCGGGCTTGGCAGGGAGAGTAGAACGCAAGTTCCCTATAGACTCACAGACCTCTTTCCCTACATCCACATTCATAAGTCTATTCATACATGCTCGCTGATTTCGAGTACTATTTACGTTCCCGGCCTTGAGTGTCCGATCGATACAGATTTTAAAGACACAATAATTAAGATTTATTTAGTTAGTATTTTGGAAGTTACATACATACATATCATCACGCCAAGTCCCTAACGGGGCAGGCAGAGAGTATAGAGCGCCAGTTCTCTCTAGACTTACATACCTCTTTCGCTTCGTCCACATTCATCAGTCTCTTCATACATGCTCGTCGGTTTCGAGTACTCTTAACGTTCCCGTCCTTCAGAGTCCGATCTATTTGATCCAGGTAGTTGGAACGTGGCTTCGAACGTGGTTGGAAGTTAAATGTATTAATGCTTTTAGATGTCATAAATCGTGTCACAGACAATAAAGGGAGAGAGAACAAAAGGACCGCAGGAAACACATAGTAAACCTATAGTATTTCGGTATATTAACACATTACGGTATACTGAACCTCTGCGTGAGGAGGGCGTGTGTTCGCGTAAAAGGAAAAGTTGTTTGACGTGTAATACAATTAGCCGCACTTCAGCTGTGAAACAATGGACTACTACAATACGTATATATAACTTTTATACACACTATTATTGAAACTGCACAAACGCTTCAGCGACGCTCGTTTAATATTTACATATTATAACCACAATTCTTTAGCTTTAAAATTCTATAAGAGCCGTGGTAGCCGAGTGGTTCGAGTAATCGCCTGCAACACAAATTTGCAAGTTCGAACACTGACTGTATCAACTTTTCATGATCCTAAGTACAGTGATTAATAATAAATACCTTGGACAATTCCACACAAATTGACCTAGTCCCAAATTAAGCAAAGCTTGTGTTATGGTAACTAGACAACGATATATTTACTTATATAGATAGAATTATATACATAAATACATAGCATATCCAAGACTAAGGTACAAATACTCGTGTTCATCGCACAAATATCTGCCCTCAGCGGGATTCGAGCCCGCGACCTCTAGTTTCGCAGTCAGGAGCTCTAACCACTAGACCAGACGGCCGATTTATTTCACCTTTACGACGACTTACGATTATTCACACCACGAGTTTTACGGTGAAGGAAAACATCGAGAGAAACTTGTTACACATTATTTCGCTATGTCCCTGGCAATACGAATATATTCAACATGTATGTATGTATCCTTATACAAATTAAGGTTTTGTGTATGTGGGTAGATGGTTGAAATAAGTGTGTAAATGTAGTCACTCTTCCCTCCCTACTTACCCCGGGATATGACTGACGGGAGATGATGACACGGCCATACATACGCCTTTGAATTGCAGACGTATGCAGGTTTCGTCTCGATGTTTTCCTTCATCTTAAAGCTCGTGGTGTGACTAATCAATCCACTTAAGTTCAGAAAAACACATTGGTACAGTCGAGATTCGAACTTGCGATCTTTGTGTTGCAGGTAAGAACTCGAACCACCACGGCACGCGGCAAAATTTTAAATAATAACACATATTCAAACACTGCACACGATCTCAATTCAGTTTTGTACGTGACTAGAACGACGATGCCTTATGCATTTGCGTCTCACAAATAAAACACGCGATATTTGTACCAGGCTTTGCACAAACAAAACATAGGTACCTGTAATATATATAAATATATAATAATATAATAATAAAAATAATATATCCTCACGCCTTCCCACAGGGGTCCCCGAAGGTGTAGGCAGAGGTGTATAGGTAATACCCACACACCCACTTTCCGGCAGAGGTATATTAGGTGCTAACGTGACAGATGGCGAGTCCATCGCCGTTACTCAAGCACGACTATACATAAATCTTTGAATTTCTTCTCAGACGTATGCAGGTTTCCTCTCGATGTTTTCCTTCACCGTAAAGCTCGTGGTGTGACTTATCACTGTAATTACGTTCAGAAAAACTCATTTGTGCAGTCGGGATTCGAACTTGCGACCTTTGCGTCGCAGGCAACTGCTCGAACATACCTACTCTTGTATATACGTAACTGATGTAGATATTTTTGTGCAAGATCAAAGTGACCGCGCGGTCTGATAATAAAGATTTACTTCATACAAGGGACGGGCACAAGGCGGTATTTCATAGAGTATGTATCTACCAAGGAACGAGAAAGAAGGAGAAAAAGGAGAAAGAAGGGTGAAGAAGTGTTGTATGGTGACAATTGCAAACGTTTGGAAAATAATACATCTACATATTTATTTTTAAAAAGCATTTATTTTTAATAATGAGCTCCTTGGGTAGGGGGGAGGATTGTTAAATTGTGTTGGAAGCAGAGGGATTAAACCCATTATGCTGCCAATACACTATAACTCTCCGAACACAGAGTGGCAACGCGCAAGTGATACTTCGGTATCGTGAGCGTAAATAGGCTACGGTAACCGTTTCCCATCAGGTGGGCCGTCTGCTTGTTTGCCATTCATTTCCAAGAAATTGTTACGAAGATGCTATATCCGTTGTAGTCTGGCGAAAATAGTGTTATACAACTCTGCATAGCTTTTCGAAGATCCTTGTTGCTAGGGATTATATTATTGCTTTCTACCTATTATTATAATAAAAATTATAATTTGTTTCGTAATCCCGGCCCTTTCCTTCAACATGACATTAGCGGTGTGAAAGAAAATGTACTCGCATGTATATTTTTCAATCAATCAATCAAAATCTTTTTATTTCACATAGGCCCAGATGGGCACTTATAAAACGTCGAAAAAGAGGAAGCACAATATACAATAATTCAATTTGGTATATTAAAATGTGAAGAATTTAAAATCCCAACAGAATTCTCTTCAACGTGGTAATGTACTCCCGTATGTTGTGTTTGAAGCGTTAAATCCTCCCAGATGGAAGATTAGTGTCGCTTTATTTTAGAACATCCATGAAGTGGGTTCGTGCGGAACTGTTTGTTTTTGGAATGTCAAATATTGTGGACTAGCTTTTGTTTTAAGAAATAAATCATCGACAATTTGGCTGAGTGGTTCTAGTTCTCGCCTACGACGCTAAGTTTGCTCGATAGTTCGAATAACAACTGTACCAAATTTCTAAACGAAAGTACAGAGATTAGTCAGTCTACATGGTTGTTGTGGATTTCCCCCAGTAATAAATGAAAGGTATTTGGAAGCTTCGAAGAATACATCGAGACAAAACATATGCAGGTTTTGTCGCGGTGTTTTCTTCACCGTAAAGCTCGATACAGTAACATAATAAGTAGTAATCTATTATTTAAATTCAACATCACTTTCCTTATTTTTTTCTTTTCTATTTTAACGTGAATATAATGTTTGATGTTAAATTGACCAGAATAATGTATATAATCTTAAAATCATAAATTATTCTGTTTCCAGGATACATAATTCTCCCTTATGGCTGGTAAAGTTTTGCTTGCAATCTGTGCCAAAGGTTTCCGATGCCACATTAAGGGTTAAATCACGTCATAAAGTTCCCCCACATAAAATATATATCGCGGCTCAGACGGCAACAATTTCACCGTTTTTATGGATTCCTTATGTACTTCATAAGTGGATTAATGGATTTGGTACCGTACTTTTAAGTATGTAAGGAGAAAGCCGTAGTGGCCGAGTGGTTCAAATGGTCGCCCTTAAAATCAAGATTCGATACGCCTGCTGCTTTTTTTGCTGTTTAATCTTGGTTTTTCTTCTTAGCATAACATCAGTGAATAATCACAACATCCTAGGCCTAGGTGGGCACTTATAAAACGTCGGAAAAGGTGCAGGTGAGACATTGCATACATTATAATTGAATTTTTCTGAACTTAAGTACAGTGATTAGTCACACCACGAGCTTTACGGTGGAGGAAAACATCGAGAGGAAACCTGCATACGTCTGAAGAGCAATTCAAAGGCGTATGTATAGTCGTGCTTGAGTAACGGCGATGGACTCGCCATCTGTCACGTGGACACCTAAAGTATATCTCTGGCAGAAAAGTGGGTCTGTGGTTATTACCTATACACCTCTGCATATCCCTTTGGGGACCCTTTTGGGAAGGCGTGATGATAGTATAGCATAATTGTATCAAACTGATAGCAATTTCTTAGAACAAAGTCCATCGCTTTACGATCTGATATGGAATTCAAACCCAGAATCATGGGTTAACGAGGTTTGCATGTCATATTATTTTATTTATAACCTGCGATCATACGACCTTCGTCCTTGACCACTATTGAATTACTCGTTCAACATTACTGAAAGCTTTGAAATATTCAATGTAAGCCCACGTCTTTTGAAGCGTTTGTTTGATCAGGTGTAATTAGGGATCGATTGATTGCCAATGTATTTGAAACAACAAAAAACAAATGCCCAACGCAACTTTTTTAATTTCGTCTTTTTTGACTCCGGATTTTTTTGTTTCGTCTTTTGTTTTGTGTACAGAGTTTTTAAAAAACTTTCTATGCGTCAATGACAACATCTTTCCAGTATCCTGTATACAATCTTCGAAATACAGTACATTATTGTTCTTCAAGAAGGGTGTGAAAAGATTTCTGCAGGGAGGGCAACGCGCGAGTGATACTCCTGCTGTAGTCAGCGTCCATAGGCGACGATAACCGCTTACTATTAGGCGGGATGCTTGTCATCGTAAATATATAAAAAAAGTCTAAGAACAACAGCTTATTTTCGATATCGATATAACCAACCACAATTGCTGTAAAGAGTGGCTGGAGATTAGCAGCATTATAAACGTGATCTTAAGTGTACCTAACTCAAAGCTTTCTTTGTTACTATTCTTGTTCTTAGCCGAGCAAGAAAGAGCTTATAGCTTTCTATATTATTCTGAGCACATCGGACTTTACGAGGTTGCGTCAAATGACGGCTGCGTCCTACAAAGTCCGGCTTAATAAAAAATTCGCCCTGTATTTTCCCGGACTGCTATAGTTTCTCATTCTAGTAGAATCTTGAATATTTAATAAATACCCTGCTATCCCAAGCAGTATCGTATATGCCTATTTTGTTTTCTTTTAGCTCTTAATTTAATTTATAATAAATAAATAATAATAATAATAAAATAATAATAATATTCTTCGTTAAATTCCTCGCTGTGCCCGCGAAGAATTTATCGAAGAAGTTATTGTTTGGTTTTTAAAATAAAAGTAGTTTAAGTTGCTCCTTTTTATATTAGCTATCTGCCAGTGAAAGTCCCGTCAAAATCGGTCCAGCCGATACAGAGATTAGTCAGTACAAACAGATAGACAACAATAAATGAAAAACGTTATTTCGGTATATGAGCCGTATATACATCCATGTGCATTTAGTAAAAAGCGGTTAATATAACAAACAGATACTCAAATTTTATTTATTGGTATAGATTGCTAGGTCATTGCCGTTTCTCAATCACGACTATGTCTTTAAATTACTTCACAAACGTAAGCAGGTTCACTCTAGATATCCTTGTACCGTAAAACTCGTGGTGACTTGAGTTTAGCATCACGTCACATTAGTTCTCAGACTCACACAGAAAAACAAATTGGTACAGTCGGGATTCCAACTTGCAATCTCTGCGTTGTAGGCAGTTCGAATCACTCGGCCACCGCAGTTCTTTATTACATACATACATATAATCACGCCTCTTTCCCGTAGGGGTAGGCAGAGACCACTTCTTTCCACTTGCTACGATCCTTACATACTTCTTTCGCTTCGTCCACTTTCATTATTCTCTTCATACATGCTCTTCGGTTTAGGGTTCTTTAAGCTAATATTTATTAAATATGGAAAATCGTTAGACCATTATACACACGTTTCACACTACGCTTTATTGCTTCGGCAAAGGAAGGAGCAAAAAGAACCGTACTAGCTCCGTAATAAATAATAGATCACTACGAGAGAAGCTTTATCGCATATTTGTAAGGTTTTTCCGCCATTAACGACACGTGCGGAATTTAATATATTAAGGTCGTTACATTAGGCCTTCAATTAATTAGACTATACTTACATAGCATGGAATTGTTCCGGAGATTGATGTTACACGTGTCCAACTTGATCGTCGATACACTTTTGTTTTCGAGGGGTAACCTTCTATAGTTTTCCGACCGTCCTAGGGGGGACGAACGGGTTACGTGAAATTTCTACTCACTAAAACCCCTCAGCGGTCGTTCTCTGTGACTATAGGAGGGCTTTCGGATCTTCTGAGGAACGCACCATAGCCCTCCTGCTCTTAGCCTGAGCACATCCCGTAACCTAACTTCGCCCTCTAGTACCCTCACTGTGCTATCGGAAGCACGAGCCACATCCCTGCTAGCCCTGGACCCACATTGCTAAGACTGATCGTCGATACCCTGCACTGATGGCTAGCTTAACGAGTAGCTGAGAGCGTAACGGGTTTCCCGTTCGAATTGACCTCCAGGACCTCCACCTTACAGAAGTCCGTAACCAAATAACAAAATTTTTTGTGTTGTGTTCCTACGCGGTGAATAAGGTTTCCAGTAATGAGCTCCTTGGGGAGGGGGGAGGATGGTTATATTGTGTTGGAAGTAGAGGGATTAAACCCATTATGCTGCCAACACATTATAACTCTCCGAAAAGAAGAGAATCCGAAGTGATACTTCGGTATCGTGAGCGTAAATAGGCTACGGTAACCGTTTCCCATCAGGTGGGCCGTATGCTTGTTTGCCACTCTTGTTGTATAAAAAAAAAAGATGAAGAATTGTAGGCTCTCAAAACTCCTGCTTAGTTAATAAATTAAGGTAGTACTTTACCTTACCATAAGATCACAGCCATAGCCTTGCTCTCAGGTAGATTTTGTACATGCGGTGTGTGAGTCGAGTTAATTAAATCAAATTATATTTATGTTTGCTTATTCTTCGTCCTCTTAGTTATTGAAATAATACAACAAACTTAGATACCTCTTTTAGATCATCACCAAATATAATTACCATTTGAATGCTTCAAGCACAATCCTAAGCTAAGCTGAAATTATAACAAGGCTTTAAAATATAGAGATGACTTTTTAAAAGGAATGTATGAAGAGCATCAGTCTCTTGTGGATGTGATGGATGATGTGGATAGGATGTGTGTCAATGTGGACGAAGCGAAAAGTTTGAAAGTCTAGAGAGAACTGGCGCTCTAATTTCTCTGTGTGTGTATATTGAAAATAAAAACACCAATATTCATCCATAAACATTTATTAATATATTATATCATTTTCCATATTCCATTATTAAGTACATTAATCATATTCCACAAACAGGAACATACAAGAAGCTACATACAGATGAGTCTACTAGCCTGAAATACCTTATCCCCCTTCCGAGAGTTGCGTAAAATACGTTCAAGAATCCATTATCAAATTATGCATTGACACATTAATACATAGATTAAAAATCTAGAGTGCCAATCGCAAATACAAGTGGCGTAATACAAAGGCTTATTTTAGCGTCTTTCACCAAGTTTTTTTTTACGGATACTCACTTAGAATTCTAACATTTATTTTTTAAAGTTACATTTATATTTTTTTTACTATTTTGTAGTTTGCTACTCCCTATTGACATAAGTTTACCACCAATAATTAGAAGCTACAGTTTATTCATCTACTTTTAATATACTTAACTCTACATACATACATTGTGATAGAAATGAACTGCTTGAGAGGCGACGGGCCGCGAGGTTCAGGGAAACAAAAGAGAAACGAAACTAAACGTACAAGGACGCGTCGCCTGCAGCAGTTTTCAGGGTCTGATTGGCCGAGTTATAACGTCAAGGCATACTGATTGGGCAATAAGGCTGGGTGATTGCCCAACCACGTAGGCGGACACTCGCCTCAATCAGATAACGAAAACCCTACAAAATATACCAAAAACATAGTCCGAAGCAAAACATAATACCATTCCTAAATTTTGTATAAGTAATATAAAGTCCAAAAATATTTCCGAACTAAAATCTAGGTCCCTGTTTCTCAATTCGAATCTCTCTAAATTTAAAATCGAAACTACAGACGGTACAAGGAAGGTGGAAACGGAAAGGTTGAAAAACAACGCAACGGGTCCGTGTACACAAAGCAAGGGTTGTCGCATCCGTTGGAGCGGCGGTCAAGTCGGCTGGCGGGAGTTGGTCGCCGCTTCAGAGGAGCCGGAAGCGCGTGTGGGTCCTACCCCCATTTCTGGAAGAGGCCCATGCGTTGGCAGCGGCAGTTGGACCCCCACAGGTTGCACCGGCAGGAGGACGAGTGGCAGCAGTCACCAGGCCGATGGTCGCAGTTGCCGCCCCGCCGCACACAGGCGCGCCTGAAAACGTAGATCAGCGACGAACGTCTGAAACCACATCATCGAATGCTAGCCTAAGTTCCGTGTCGTGCGAGCGTGGTGTGCACGAGTCACGTTACTAAACATTAAAAATATAATATCCTCACGCCTTCCCACAAGGGTCCCCGAAGGGGTAGGCAGAGGTGTATAGGCAACACCCTCACACCCACTTTCCGCCAGAGGTATATTAGGTGCCAACGTGACAGATGGCGAGTCCATCGCCGTTACTCAAGCAAGACTTATACATACGCCTTAGAATTTCTTCTCAGACGTATGCAGGTTTCCTCTCGATGTTTTCCTTCACCGTAAAACTCGTGGTGTGACTTATCACTGTACTTGAGTTCAGAAAAACTCATCAATCAATCATCATCGTCATCAGTCACAATCATCAATCAGCAAAAAGTATTTTGTGTTCAAGTACAGTGATGTTACAATTACTTCTGCTATTCTATGATGTCTGTCTCCAGAGTAAAAATAGATAAAATGTAAATTCAATGTTAATTTATAACATAACTGAGTTCTCGTATGTCCGAAGAACTTTTTCAAACAAACTGTGTTGATATAAAATTTATTGAACTTCACTCGGACAAACGCTGGTATAAAATCCACAAACGAGCAACGAGAAACCAAGGCTCAGCTTTTTCTATTTGTTTAACAATTCCATTGAATTGCAGTTGTAATGTATACCTTGAGTTAAAATGATAAGGCTTACTTTCCAATGTCCTGCAGCATCTGAAGATCGGCTGGGTCTTCTCCGTAATCAGGCAGGTTTAGTTCAGCGTCGTCGTCTCCTGTTGACAATGAGTTTAGGATGTTAGTCGCGTTTGCTTGTTTCCAGGAACTCCATGAGGTTTGCTGTTTTAATTTTACTGCAACATTGTTATTAGGAAGGAATCTAAGAACTTTTTTGTTGAAAACGACTGCCTGCTTCTGTGTTCAATTATAATGTAATAAGATTTTTTTTATAACACAAGAGTGGCAAACAAGCGTACGGCCCGTACCGTAGCCTATTTACGCTTACAATACCGTATCACTTGCGTATTTCCACTCTGTGTTCGGAGAGTTATATTGTGTTGGCAGGCTAATCCCTCTGCTGCCAACACAATATAACAATCCTCCCCACTCCCTAAGGAGCTCATTACTGGAAACCTTTTTCACCGCGTATTAACACAACACAAAAAATTGTGTTATTTGGCTACGGACTTCTATATGGTGGAGGTCCTGGCCCAGTCGGGCAGCTCCCATTTCGAACGGGAACCCCGTTATGCCCTACCTCTCTTACTATCGTTTTCCTTCGCCTTAATTCTAAATGATGGCGATCCGTCGCCGTTAGTCAAGCACGACTATTCACACGCCTTTGAATTGCTTCTCAGTCGTATGCAGGATTCGTCTCCATGTTTTCCATCACCGTTAAGCCTGCGGTTTGACTAATCACTTAAGTTCAGAAGAACTCATTGGTGCTGTTGGGATTCCAGTTGCAATATTTGTCGACTGAACTGACTGAATGTTGCCTGCGACACAAAGATCGCAAGTTCGAATCCCGACTGTACCAATGAGTTTTTCTGAACTTAAGTACAGTGATTAGTCACACCACGAGGTTTACGGTGAAGGAAAACATCGAGAGGAAACCTGCATACGTCTGAGAAGAAATTCGAAGGCGTATGTATAGTTGTGCTTGAGTAACGGCGATGGACTCGCCATCTGTCACGTTGGCACCTAATATACGTCTGGCGGAAAGTGGGTATTGCCTATACCTTTGCCTACCCCTTCGGGGACCCTTGTGGGAAGGCTAATTTATATAATTGGAGTGTGCTGTGACGTCATTGCTTACCCGGGTCGATATAAGAGGCGTGCGCCCACTCAGCAGCGAGTAGCACAGCCGCAATCCCCAACAGCAGGGCGCCGGCGCGCGGCATACTGCCGATTGGACAGCCGATGCTTGCCTGTAACAACAAAAAAAAAAGTGTGACAGCCCTAACGCGCAACTATATTTTATTATATAATATATACTATTTATTTATTTATTTATTTATTTATTTATACATAATTAGTACGGCAAAAAATCCAATTACACTAATTAGTAATTATAAGAACCTCATTCAATAATTTATTATAATATTTTAAAAAGTAATCTTTATTAATATTATAAAATATATTTGTACGCATTGTATTTTGCTTACAAATAAACTGCTTAATTGGTATATAAAGGCCAGGTTTGCTTAAGCGCGCAAATACTAGGAACTAAGAATTCGATTTACAAAAAATATCATTAAACGATAATTTATTAAAAGTATAAGATAAAATAGTAGTAGTTGTCGTTCGAGGTTTGTTAAAATGTCATCGGAACTGACTATTATTATTACTCTTAAATTTATCTCTACAAATGAGATCACATTCTATATGACTTCATACGTATAATCCTACAATCTTAAAAAGTAGTTACTAAAAGGGAAAAAGGTTCATTTCGTGCCTCATTTAAATCCTGATATAAGCCTCTAACTGTCCCATATACTGTGGTCACGTATTCAGGACACTGCAACGCTTTTAACGGACCTGGGTCCTCACATCCTTCCTGTCAACTTGCTAACTAACAGGGAGCCGACTTTAGTGGCGTGGCAGCCGAGGGTTAAAATATTGTGTGAGAATTGCTAAGTACAAAACCGACCGTGGTAGCCGAACCCTGAAGGGTGAAACAAAATATGTTATTTGATACGTTACGATACGAGTGGTCGAATTACTTTTGCTACAGTTAAAGGCTATTATTAAACATAACCTTAAAATATTTTACCTTCACGCCTTCCCACAAGGATCCTAGGAGTGGTGAAATATTCGGCGTAATGACATGTCTATGTAAAATTAGTCTATGTAGGTATAGTCTCTGAAACTACTCGTTTGATTACAAACATATTTAGTCCATATGTATAATGTGAGAATTAATGAATGAATGAGTGAGGATTGAATGAACGAATGAACGAATGAATAGGTGATTATTAAAGTGGGCGCACAACTATACGTCGAAGATATTAGTACATTTAATGAATGCCCAAAGCAATCTCAATTCAAAAACATATTTCAAATTGGGTGACAATTTGTCCAGAGCTATGAGTATTTTTAAATTTGAGTTTGCGTTAGAGGTTTTAGTCACTTCTGTCATTTTGTGATCAAGCCCGGAAAATGAAAAAGTTATAGCGTTATTTCCGGTAAAAAACACAATATCCGTTTCGGCCTATGAATCTGTTTCCCCAACATCCATTAGCGGTGTTTGGCCGACTTTATATAGACTTTATTTACCGACTACAATAACGTTTAAGCAAAGTAATTAAGTTATCACAATTTCGATCAATTTGGAGTCATCTCTTTAATTATTATATGGAAGCTGAGTTTGTTTATTAGTTTGAACGGTCTAATTTCAGAAACTTATAATATTATATGAAAACCGAATTTTTTTGAACAAAGCTATTGGCCACCATATATCATCATGGTATTACAAGGGACATTACAATGATAAGAGAAATTACATTAAATAAGGGAATTACACAAAATTAAAGTTTCTGGATTATGAAAGAATATTTTTATATACTTATAGGTACCTGCACGATATTTACTGTCAGCGTCGCGTCGGTAACCACGTGCCTATGGAATGAGTGCTTGATTGACACCACTTAGTGGTATAAAAAAAGAAATCAAAAATAGGTTAAACCTTAACCTTTTTAACTCGTATCGTATTAATCTCATTGGTACAGACCGCAGGAACTTTAAAGTCAACAAAACAATGAAAACACTTTATAAACCGTATCAAAGTAAACCAAATAAAAAAAATACGCTGACAGTATAACAAGAACGGAATTTGAGGTGGAACCATTTTCCCGTGTCAACAATACCACAATGTTTGGCATCCGATAGGGGCCCTCATATCAAAGCTTGGCTGACATTCCGAAAAGAGAAAGCACTTTGATACCTTTCATACAAAGCGCCAGCTCGAAGACATATCAAATAGAGCAATCGTCGAATACATTGAACCAATCTTTGAAATTTAAACGAGCTCTTGATTTTCTGTTTTTTTTTTATTTACAACCTTTTGTGCCAATATTTTCTTTCGCTATATTCAATATTCCAGTGCTGTAACGAACAAAATCATTTGAAATTATTGTATAGTATTGATATACGCAAGTGATGTTATTAGGTAGGCTCTACATAATAACCATAATTTTACCAATTTAAATCTAGGATAATATCTATTACCTATACATCCTGATTTAAATTTAAATCTGGGTGTATGATGTATGGTTGTATGAGTGTATGATGTTTGGTGGGTTGTAATTTATAAAGAAGCTACATTACAAAACTTAACGAAATTAAATCGTTGTTCAGCTGGAGGGTGCCAAGATTGCTGGCAGCACCGCCATCTTGTATGAACATGCTAGCAATAAGATTAACACCAATCACTACGACTGGTAGTAGATCTCATGGTATTTATAATAAAAAATATTAAGATCCTCAGAGGAGTTTCTCTCTTATACATCATTGTGACTGATCTCTGACAGAATGGCGGTTTTTGAACGTTGGTTAACGCTTTTGTCTGTCATAAATCTCGCCCTTACTCTAAGGGTTTATTACCACTTTCCAACTCAGCCATATTGGATTACAGACCCGCTGAGTTCAATGCGATAAAATTATAATGAAGTCTCCAAGTATTTACGCATCGTAGCGCTCTTAGTGATAGTAGTTTCTGAGAATCGTGACTACTAATACATCCATAAAGATATAGTATATTTTTTTTAAATACTTTTAATACCGTAGTATAAAGGCTTCACAAATACTGCTTCATATTTACTTTGGATGTAGATACACATTTTTTACTCGACTAACAATTTTCTTTACGGTCCTTCGAGCTTGATAAGCTTTTACGTTTCCAACACCCACAAGGGGACACACGTCGGTGTTGAATGGTTAAAACAGTAACGTGACTTTTATTTTCGGCAGAAATATCTGTCTACGTGACAAAGGGCGTTTCTATCCCCATCCTACAGGCACATCTTTTACATTAGTCTTTGAATTTCTTGTCAAACGAATATCGAAAGTAACATATCTGGGCGGGCAAACTGGTATCGTCCATAGAAGACCAACATTTCATTTACCTTGACACAACCTGCGTATGTATTAATAAATATAAATGGATAGAAGACGCGACCCATAAAGGCACTTATGCCGAGTTGCTCTATTTTCCTGTTAGCTATTGAATGCTGACGTCTAGCTCGGAGACACTAATGCGTGGCGCCATTTTAACGGCCATCTTTATTTACGTCGAGCGACATTCTTGCCCTCTTAATTCGACTCTTGTGAAAAAATATCTTAATAAAATGTTTTCTTATCGTGGCCTATTTACATAAGCCCGGCTTGGAAGGAAATTAAGTTTAAGGAAACATCAAATAAATACTGATGTGAGTCAGTAATGCGATACTAAAACGATATAAACGCTTCCGCTATTAAACGATGAAAACGTGCCTGTTTTTTATTCTCTTTAAAGAATCGGTTCTTAATCTAGGCTTGCGTTATATTATTACTGTCAATAATTTTACTGTAAGAGCCGTGGCGGTTGAGTGGATCGAGTAGTTGCCTGCGGCACATGGTGCGCAAGGTGTCGCAAGTTGTATAGGCCGCACCCACACAAAAACTTTCCTCCAGAGATATATTTTATTAGCAACGTGACAGATGGCAGGTCCGTCGCCCTTACGACGACTATACATACGCATTTGAGTTTCTTCTCAAACGTATGCAGCTTTCCTTCACCGTAAAGCTCGTGGTGTGACTAATCACTGCACTTAAGTTCAGAAAAACTAATTGGTATAGTCGGTATTCGAACTTGCGATCTTTGTGTCGCAGACAACTCAAACCACTCGGCCACCACGGCTATCATTATATTTCTCTTAAATTCTCGAGCCCGCAAAGGACCCGTGCCTTCATCTAGGGATACATATCCAACACATAAGAGTCCTTTGAGAATATTAGTATAGATTCTATGGATACACTTAGCCGACATCATGCACGGATGCGATACACGCATATAAAATCTCCCGTTAAGAACAAAGAGTATTTGGACTGAGATGGAATGTTTACAATTGACTTACGTGACGAACAGTGGTTGTGGTTGGATTACAGCGCTACAGGCTACAACAGAAAATAATAATAAATAGTTTGACGGGTCTAGGGACGGGAAATAGGTCTAGTGGTTAGAGCTCTTGACTGCGAAACTTGAGGTCGCGCGGTCGATCCTCAGCGTGAACAGCGGGGCAGCGTGAACAGCAGGGGAGTATTTGTACCTAGGCTTGGAGGTCCTACTTATTTATGTATATATCTATATTTACCTATATATACGTAAATATATCATTGTCTAGTTACCATAACACAAGACTTGTTTAATTTGGGGCTATGTCAATTACTCTGGAATTGTCCCAAAGTAAAAAGAAAAACCTTATGAGATATATAATATTAAGAGTTCACTAGACTCAAGCTGAGTAACAATACGTAACGGTAAAGCTTAATGTAGATTGTAGATGTAATTAAATATATGTGTAATTACAAGAAGATTGATCTGAAATTCACGCTTCCACTTGGCAGTTACCAATCAAAGGACGCAGAAGTAATCAAAGTTCCCGCAACTATTTCCCTTTGAGGGTAGGTTTGCGCTCAAGTTTGATTGTAGGTACCTTTGGCGTTACACTCTATTGGATAAACATGGAGAGGTTCCCGTTTAATTGACTTCTAGGACTGGTTAGAAAGCTCAGTGCTTGTCGTAGATAAAAAATAAATAATGTTGTTTTCTAATTTGGAATAGATATCGTTAGTTCATTTAATTTAATTTAATTTAACATCGGTGGCGGCCGGCGCCGCTGCTACTCAGCAAGAGTACCTCAAGCGCCTCATGCTGTCTCGGGTCAGGTTACATATTTGCTGCATTTGCGGTTGAAACTCTGGGGCCTTGGGATCCTGAGGCTCACCATCTTTTTAAAAAGGTCTCGAGCCGTCTGGTCGAGAGCCCTCGTGACAGGCGGGCTGGAACATATCTCGCTCAGAGAATCAGCATTGCTATCCAGCGTGGCAATGCTGCTAGTCTTCTTGGCAAGTTGCCTCGGGATACCGATTTGGGACAAATATTTTATCTGTAAGTAGTAAGTTTCCACTGTTCTATGTAAATATTGTTAATTGTTAAACACTAAATAAACTAATTGCTAGTATGAATATATTTTATTTTGATGGGACATGTGCATGTTATGCCTATAGACAAAACTTGTACAATGGAAACTAGACAACGATATATGTACTAATATAGGTAGATACATGTATACATAGAACATCCGAGCCTAAGGTACAAGTACTCATGTTCATCACACAAATGTTTTTTTCTTCTATAAAACACCCTCATGTCCATCATGTCATGTCATCCATATAATATGTGCTGTAATAATCTACCTGTGTGCCAAATTTCATCGAAGATCGTTCAGCTGTTCTGGCGTGATAGCCTTAGAAACATTCTCACAAACTTTCAAGCTTATAATATTTTAGAACAGTCGAACGCAATCTATGAAACCTTGCCTTATTACAAATAAGGATTATATTCCATCATATAATTAAATGAGAGCGGCGTAACTGTATCTAAAACGCTAATTAATTATAGTGAAGTGATATCCGTCATCCGTATAATGACCGCCTGCAACATGACGACGTAATTCGCAAGTTATCTCTTATACACGTAATCGTTTGTATTTATATCCTCACGCCTTCCCACTAGGGTCCCCGAAGGGGTAGGCAAAGGTGTATATATAGTACCCTCACACCCACTTTCCGCCAGAGATATATTTTAGGTGCCAACGTGACAGATGGCGAGTCCGTCGCCGTCACTCAAGCACGACTATACCATACGCCTTTGAATTCTTTCTTCAGAGGTATACAGGTTTCCTCCCGATGTTTTCCTTCACCGTAAAGCTAAAACTCATTTGTACAGTCGGGATTCGAACTTGCGATCTTTGTGTCGTAGGCAACTACTCGAATCACTCGGCCTCCGCGGCTATTATCTAAATTCTGAGTTCCAATATAGAATTCCCATGTGGGATTATATCCCTCACAGCTATTATCCTTTAATCAACTCTGCAGCCAATCCAGCACAAAGCAGATTAGAGATGATCTAGATGAATCCACAGCCTCTCTTTGGCGTAATATCTATCATAGGAATCACTCCCTGTAGACGTAACATAAAATTGTTAACATAATAAGCGTGAGTAATTGTCTTAAAGAACGAGAGCAAAGGGAGATATTTTTCTTCATTCATTCTAATTTATGCATGATGTTGTCATTCATCCATTATCATTCATTTATTCATTCTCATTCTTCCATTCCCAATTATTCATGTCAGTCGTTCACTTGCATGCATTCTTTCTCATTCAACAAGACTTATTTTTCCTGTCGCTGCATATACTAACAATTAAATGTTGTATCTGTATATTTTTTTAAATGGTAACATCTATTTTAATGTGTTGCCTGAAATAAAATTATCTATTATTATAATTATTTATTTTTCTACATCCTTGTACCCTTGTTATAGACTTTAAACGCAACAGCTTAAGACACCGGGCCATAACAGCTGCTTTTAATTAAGTTTTTTGTGTACTTATAGCATTACCATTAACAAAACCCAAAAGCCGGTGTCATATAATTTACTCCAGTAATATGTATGATAACTAGCCTAATATTTTAAAGAAGGCTACCCTAATACCGGCGTCTTAAATACGGTAATGTGGGGTCGCCAGTTATTAACCTCGGTCTAGAATTAAAATAAGCCGAGTTTATCTTACTCGGTTTATTTTAATCTTTTGAAACGTTTATAAGTCCTGCAAATATAATAAATGCGAAACATAATGAGGTCTTATTCTACTTAACCACACGAGAGAGAAGATAGAAATAGGTTATTGGCTTATAGCTGTAAGAACAACGTGACACACTCGCCATGTGTCACTTGATATGTAATCAAATCTCCAAAAAAACTTAGTAATTGGCGTTGTGATAGGGGTTTAAGGCCTATTTACGTGTAAGAATGTTAATAGCTATCTATAATGAGACTATGCAGCTCGGTGATAGTTCACCTGGCTCCTGTGCTAAAGGTAGTAGGTTCTATCCACAGGCAGAAAATAACAAAGTTTTTTTTCCTCAAGCCTTCCCACAAGGGTCCCCGAAGGGGTAGACAGAGATGTATATTTTAGGTGCCAACGTGACAGATGGCGAGTCCATCGCCGTTACTCAAGCACGACTATACATACCTTTGAATTGCTTCTCAGATGTATATTAATGTTTATTTGTAATATCCGTTTGGAGTATATTATA